>JAOXJM010000019.1:69897838-69942008 GCA_026413425.1 Tringa solitaria
CGGAAAACTCACCGCGCGGCCCGGGAGTCGCCATGATGTGGACGCGGACCCCGCCGGCCCGCGGCCGCGCGCTTCTGGGCAGGCTTATGCCGCCGCGGGGCTAATTCCATCGCGGCTCAGCTCCGTCCCGGCGCGCCCGCCCCTCGCCGGCTGCCGGCGGGGGGGGCTGCTCCCGCTTTAGCCCAGCGGTCTGCGGAGCGCGGCTCAGAAGCGGCTCGGGGGAGGGAGGAGGTAGGACGGACCCGGACCCTTCCCCGTCCCTCTCCAGCCCTCCGGTTGCGGCTCCGCCGAGGGGAACCGCCGAGAGGTGCCGGCCGTCGGGGGGGGCTTTCGGCGCTTCGCTGCCCGGGAAACTTCAGCCGCTTGCCCCGGGGAGCGCGCCCCCCCCTTGCCCCGAGGGGCTGCTTCGGTGAAGGAGAGTGGTCCCCTCGCACGCCGGCAGGATGGTGCGGACCATGAGACCTGACGACATCAACCCCCGGACGGGGCTGGTGGTGGCCCTGGTCAGCGTCTTCCTGGTGTTCGGCTTCATGTTCACCGTGTCCGGCATCAAGGGAGAGACCTTGGGGGACATCCCGCTGCTGGCCATTGGGCCGGCCATCTGCCTGCCGGGCATCGCCGCCATCGCCCTCACCAGAAAGACCGACGGCTGCACCAAATGGCCCAAGAACAAGTGTCCGTGCTGCAAGGAAGTCAAGGACCGGGATGTCATGGAGCTGCTGAGGACCCCCTCAGATCTGGAGTCTGGCAAGGGGAGTTGCGATGAGTTGGCCAAGAAAGCATACCAGAAGGACAGGAGAGTGCTGCGGGGTGAGGACTCCGTGTCCATCTGCACCACCACCACCACCATGGGAGAATGCAAGAGCCTCATCAGAAAAGTGGAGCAGGAGGAGATGCTGAGATACCTGGAGACCTGTTATCCAGAGATGCCAGGGAATGTATTCGTGGGAGACAGCTCTATCTACAGTGCCTTGGAGAAGAAGAGCTCTTCTCCCACCAGGGACAGCCCTGCTTGCCCTGACATTGAAGATAACATTTTTGTTGCTCCTAAAGACAGTATCATTGTCTGCTCTTACAAGGAGAACAGCCCTTACGACAGATACTGTTGTTACATAAACCCCACTGGAGTCAACTCAGACCAGGAGACCATAGTGTGAAAGATGCATATTTTATATATATGTATGTATACAAAAACTGCAACTTCAACTTCTTGATAGGGGATAATATAGCTGACTGCACTGCATGGGACAATCCTGATACTATTACAATTTAACCTGGTATGTGACTGATACTCAAACCTTTTGTGCCTGAAATACTCTTTCTGTAAGTAAACAAGCATGTTTAAAGGTTAAAGAATTCAATTCTTCATTTTGGAAACAAAGAAATCACATTTTATTTTCTCCCTTTCCCTCCCTTTTGCTTTGCTGCTGCCTATTGCACCCAAGCCCGTAGACAGACCGGCAGGAGGGCAGTGGTGGCCGTCAGCTGAGAGCAAGAGCTGACTCAGAACGGGACCTCTCTGTAGGAAACAGTGTGGTGCTCTATGACCAAACAGGTCTTGGCAATGGTGTCGCTTCGTTTTGGGAGGGATTGAGAGATGTCAGCGTGCACTCCAATAGCTGACTGATGTTAGGGTTTGTAGAAGTGATTCGCCCCTCTTCCTTCTTTTCCCTGGCAGGATTTTATTTTCCTGTGCTTCAGGGGATTGATGTGCTGAACCTGTGGGCTCTTTCTGAAAGCATCCTAGGAGTCAGATAGGCTCAGGGGAGTTTTCAAAGGCTAATAGGATCAATAGCATGCAAAGTACAGGTTTTAACTTCACTCCCCACTGTTATTGCTTTCACTGAAACATTTAACACTTCTGGATTTTATTGGCATACTTGACTGGGAGATTACAACATGATCATGACACAGTTCTTTCAGAGAACGGGAGCAGATGTCAGCGGACTCGGGTCTTAAAAATACATTTCAGTACCTTTAAAGTGGCTTAGGGAAGAGAATTCTATAGGTTGTGTTCAGAGCTGGATCTGACTCTTCTGAAAATGTCACTTGCGTGTGCCTTTTCTAAAATGCCAGATGTTTCTCCATGGGTGATAAACGGTTACAGCCCACTCAGGGGTCTCAAAGCCATGCTCTGCTGAGGGGAGGGAACAGAAGACCTGCCTGCCAGATGTTTTTGCTCACAGCTTATGGATACATAGCAAGAGAAATATGAAGCGAGTAACAGGGTAAACCATTCAAACCTGCGGTTTATGTGCTGAAATGCAAATTCTGGCTCTTCTGTCCAAAAGTAAATTGCATGTTGCAGGCTGTGTATAAAATCTCATCTGGCCTCTACTACGTGGGTAATAGAGACGTGGTATAGTACAATGTGCATGCTAAGCAGCTACTCAAAGGGTTAAGCTTTAAGGTTAATGGTTACTAAAAGCACAGGGTGATTTGCTAGCATCTCACAAGGTCCCAGTTCCTGTAACTGAACTCTCACAGCTCCAAAAAGTTTCTCTCTGATGGAAGTCTTAATGACTGTTCTTACTTAGCTGGTTCCTGTCAACCATAAGTTGTACCAGCCAAATGTATTGAATTGCCAGGGTATGAAAGAAGAAAAACAGCTTTTCTTTTGTAGCAACCTGAGATGTTGTGTAGAAAGTAGCAAGGAATTTTCCACTGAAATGAGCCATTCTTTGCTGCCCATGGAGTTGTTTGAAAAGTGAACAGAAACTTTATATATCCACTAGTTTGTTTGTTTGGAAACTTATGTACAGTCATTACACACAACCAGTCTCTGAAGAGGTTTCCCAAAGAAGGAAATACGATTTTTTACGTAAGATAGTTTGGTTTCTTTCAGATCAAACAAGATGTTATGTTAACACTGCGGTCAGGTTTTGGTGGGGCACCAGGATGCCATTAGGATAAATTAAAAAACTGCTGGCTAGTTTGGGTCAGGTAAAACCTTTCGATAGGTGGTCACAGGCAGCTCAGCGTTCAGCAGCAGTACTGTGGGAACAAATAAACACAGTCACCCTGTACAGCCCAAGTTTTATCCGCTGAGCAAAGGAATTCCACAAAAACAGACCCTCTCCCTGACATGTTCAACTCCCACTTGCTCACAAAAGCACTCTGCTGTTGTCAGGCAGATTGTCCCCTGCAGGCTTAGTCACTGCAGGACCTCATTCTGTGATGCACAGAGCGGCTCTTTGATGGCACCGGGGAGCCTTACTTCATGACCCCTGAAGCCCACAGCTAAAATACTGCCGACGTACAGCGGTGAGGAACAGGGTCTTTCACGGCTTTCCCTTCCCAAAGGAAGCAGCTGGGGGTCTCAGCATCCCATCCCGTCCGTGTGTGCTCGGCATCCCTGGAGAGGACACCCTCCATGAGAACACAGGCTCGTAGGTAGCCGCGTTCTGCCTTCGCCGGGGCTGTGAGCGATCGCTCGCCTTGCATAAGAGAGCAAAGCGTCAGCCCGCTGGGAACCTAGATTTGCACAGTTCTGCAAATAGATATAGGAAGAGGTCAAGTTTTTCCATTTTGTCTAGGATTAGATGTTCTCTGTCAGAAGTTATATGGGGTTTTACAAGGCAAGACAGCAAGCCCCAGTGACAAACGGAATGGTAAATATATAACTTGAGATACAGCCACACAGATCTGAGTCATGTGCTTTATTTCACTCTCAGTGTAGAAAAAAAAAAGAATGTTTGTATTAAAGAGAAGTGCCATGGGAGTGAAAATTTCCCACAATATACGGAAAGGTATAAAAAAAAGTAAGTTTAAAACATGGTATTTATAGGCAATGTCCTTCCTCCATTTAGCTGAGGTAAGATTTCATAACAAACTACAAGTTTAAGCAATATTTCTAGGTTAATCCAACATAATCCACTAAAGTTTATTATTGAACATGTGGAAATTTGAGAATATGTGGGAATTTGAAGTTAAAGAAATATATTAGTGCTGCCCCTGAAATCCCGTTCTCTATGATTTTCCCTTCTTTTCTGCTAGTTAAGCAGAGAATGAAATGCAAGTGGATGAATTTGGCCATTTTAAAATAAGAATTTGTCCATATAAAAATGAAAGGGTTTCTGTTTTTCCTTTTTTAAAAAATGTGAGCTTTCTTCATACGCCATAGTTTTGCCAGCAGAAATCTACTGCTTATTTGGTCAAAGACAGCATGACAGCAGCTTCGAGCTTTTTATGCAGATTCTATGCCCAGGCCAGAGAATTACAGGGGCCTTTTTTTCATGTGGTCCCTTCTGGTGGCCACTACAACTCTTAGGACCAAGTGCTAATCTTGGCACAAGCAGGAATAATTACGTTGCTTTCAGAGGCAGCTTCTAGCCCTGGATCTGAATTTGGCTTCAGGATACCACAGCTCGGGGTATAATTCCAAGCTGTGACCCCGAGATAAGCCTCTTTCTGCCCTTGCTGCCTTTAAAACACCTCTAGGTCAAAACTCCACTTCTCAATGCTCTCCCCCAAACAAGGCATGCAGTTGCAGTGGGGTTAACGAACGCCTGGTCCCATTGCAGTCAGTGGCCGCATAGCGCTTGGTCCTGCTCTATGGGTGGCAGAGCATATGCTAGCGTTTGAAGAAAACCAGTGATTTGGCCGTTCAGAGAACATTCCTAAGATATATAAAATTTATTTTTAGAATTGCATTTGTCATAGTGCTATGGTGTTTACCTTCTTCTAAGAAACGAGGCGATATTCAGATCAACTCTACCCAGGGCAATTTTGTGTTGCTCTGTTTAAATTTCTATTGCCATAAATAGTGTTTTTACAGTCATACAAGTCATACATTGCAAAGCCTTTAACAGAGAATTGGCAATATTAATCAGTGGACAGTTTGTCCCCCCTAGAGCTGGTCCTCTCTGCCTGGAACCGAACAAGTGGGAGGTGAGTGTGCTCAGGGCGTGTGTCCCTGGGGACCACTGTTATGTTCTTGATCTGCATTCTGCACCAAGCTGGTGCATTTCCACAGGCGGTTCCTCCCTGTCTGATCCAACCTCTCCACAGCACTGGGTCCAGCAACTATTTATTATGTTGTAATTCGCAGAGTAGCAGCCACTGTGATCTCCTCTCAGCATTTCTCCTGGTACATACCAAGAGCTCCTGCTCTTGACTGGGTGGTGGAATCTGACCCTACATCATCCATCCATCCATCCATCCATCCATCCATCCATCCATCCATCCATCCATCCATCCCTTGTAAGCTGTTATTTTGAAACATCCAACTCAATTGTCGGTTGTTGCAGCACCGGAATGGGATTTTACATCTCTATGTAATACCTTTCACACTAGAGGTGCGGCAGAGGTGGGTAGGAGATGGGTGACTCTCAGGCCTCAAAGGCATTTCCAGCCTGGTTTCCACGAGCATTTAGGGCCTGATCTATATTTATATGCAGAGCACAGTCTGCACTCAGAAACTTGAATTTCAACACATTGCCAGCAAAGCCATATTGCTCGGGAATGCAGCTCTGACACGGGAGGATTTCTGAGTCTTGAAAGATTTCTGTGTAAGTTTCCAGTATCAATTGTATTAAAACTTGTAGAGGAGTTCCCTAATATGTAGAGTAGGGGAGTTTTCTTGGCACATTCTTAGCACACAGCGTGGGGCATCAGCTGCAAAGCAGCTCACGCTGAGCCCGTTTCTGCTCTGCAGCCAGTCTGAACACGCGATCCCTACCGCGGCGGCTGTCGGCAGGTTTGTTACTTCTCTGGTACCGGGGGCCCTTTTATGTCTGGTCTTTAGGAACAACACAGAGAGTGCCTCTAGAACACACTTTTAATGCTGTCTGGCAAACTTTCATCAGTAAGCACTACTATCAGCCCTCTCAGTGGAGGAACTCCAGGCCCTCTATGTCTTTGTCAGGCAAGGAGATCCAGCTATCATTGGTTTTTAAGTCACAGTTTATTTCCCGTGCAGAACAGTTGCAAGAATCAGCCCTGACTATACTATGGTCAGCTGCATAGAGAAGTATTTATGCTTAACCTTTTTAATTACAAACACTGCACCCTGCATAGGCGTATGCACATTACACATTTGTTTGCTAAAGCAGGTCACAGGATGCACAAGCAGAGCGATGTAGTAATTTGAGATCTGCACAGAGGAGCCCTCCATCTTTCCAACTGCCCCCCAAATTTTCTGTCTTAAGCCTATTGCAATTCAAATTTCCTTCCCTACTTTAGGAGAAGATAATTTTTCTAAGAACTCCATTGTGGCTCTTTAAGATGCACATTTCTTCCAACAGGCTACACAGAATTTAAATGCCCCAGGACTGTTTCATTTAATCCCTGTGAAATCCCAGCTCCTTACCAATCGCAAACTCAAATTTTCTAGTGCATTCAGCATTTCCCAAAACCTTTGGTAAAAGCCTTGAACCCTTGGTCAATTCTGACAGATTCAGTACTAGTATTTTTTTTTAGCCTACAGTTTCATTACTTAGCGAGTGGAAAAGGGTTAAATACTTTGAAAATCTGGCTCTTTACTCTGTTCTCGTGAGGAAAGAACAGAAAAAGAGGTATTATTCATGAAAGCAAAAGAGACCAAAAAGGCCTCAAAAACAGTATTTCCGGCCTTTGTTAGATTAACCATGTTATATTCTGGTCACATAGGAAATATGCATTCTTCGATATGTGTAAGTTCTCTTTGGCAGCTTTGCCTGAGCAGGCTCCTCAGGTAGGGACCTGGAGTGTTTTTCTGCCCGGAGGCAGGATGCAGGATCTACAGAAAAAATTGGTATGTAGTAGGGATCTGATGCCAGGAATGTTGTTTTGTTTTCAGATCTCATCAAAACACTTATTTGCACACCCTTGTATTTTACTATGAAATGCGGTGATAATCATTAGCAGTTACGTGCACTCATGAACCTAAGGGTGCTCCTAGAGCAGCTTCATATTTGGCACTCACTGGGTAGGAATTACCAATTCTGTGGCCACTAAAATCCAAGACAAAATTCCCAAAGCTGTAACAGTAAAAATTTCACGTGGAGCTTCAAGGTCAGACTTAGTACTGTGTGAAAACCGTTAGATCCAGCACGAGAAGTTAGTTCCAAAAAGGATGCACGTGCCCCCAGGTCCGAGTGCTGTGGGAAGATGAAGCACAAACACAGGAGCTGGCAGAGCTTGGTTCCCTGTCTGAGGCAGAGGACCGTGGTTAGCGTGCTGCAGGACACTAAATGACATCATGTCGGCTCATGCATGCTCATTAGAAGGTTTCAGTCATTAGGGTTCTCACACAAACACATTCTGCAAAACCCACTCTCTCACATTTCAAACTGGTTGCTTTATATCTCTGCATCAGACAGTGCATTTTGGCAAATTTTAGATTTGGAGGAGAGGAAATTTTCCCCTGTTTTCTTTGAAGAGAACACTGGATTGCAAATGATTTTATCTTTGAATGCCAATTTAGAATGTAATGCACAATCCAATGTTTTACACTGGCTGGTGTGAAGCAGGGGAAAATTCAGACAGAAATTAGGAGGACAGAGTACTCATTAGCTAAAAAGCAGATGGCAGCCAGCTGGAGAATAACCAGAATAACCTTTCATAGCCTTGTCTTTTTACTGGTCTGAAAGGACTGCCCCAGAAAGACACTCTTAAAAACCAAAGACTCTTACTATTAAGGTCAGTTCAGATGGAAGGGCTATTAATGACTTTTGGTAGTCTGAGTGGGGTGGAAGAGAGAAATGTTCTACATGCTGGGGAACCTCACACCAAACTCTTCTTCAGACATAGATGGTCAAGAGGTCCTGCATCCTCAGACTGCATGGTCAGGCTCAAAACTCACACTATGCCCTTGTGCTGTTTGCAAAGAACACCCAATTTTGTTCCACTTTTCTTTAAAGAAATTAATTTTTCTGGTTTGACTAATTAGCTGTAGAAAGAAGCAGATAACTTTTCTGTTTACACAAAAAGAACCACAGACCTGGAGATCCTCTGTATATATCGATAACAAGCTAAACAAAAGATGTTTGCTACCTAATCTAGGGGATAAAGACTAACTTTTTGGTGGCAAAACACAGTCTTTTTCCAATGCCAATCTTTGAATAAAATCTAGGAAGTTTTACACCTTGAAATACATTAACCATTTTTTTTACTTGTTGGGATTTTTTTAAATATTGTGGTTATTCAATCTGTTCCTCAACATTCAAACTGAAACCATATAGTGAAGGTTTGTCAATGTAATTAAAGTCTTACATAAGTCAATTTTTGTGTTGTGTGATTTATTTAATGTACCTGCCTGCATCCTCACCTGTATATATATATATATGGACCTGCAATAAATGATAATCAAAATGCACAATCTTTCCATAAAATCACCACATTGTGAATACAGTATTGGTATCCTCTGCATTATTTTGCATGACCATAGACAATGAACGGTCACTGAGTGAAGAACTGAACTGAAGTGATCTACAAAGTACATGTCAGTTCTTCAGCTCTGTTATTACAAATGCTTTCCCATTTTCTGCTAGGGACATAATTTCCTAGAAAAGGAGGAACACGTCACATATTTATCTGTGGAGAGTGCCATTTTAGGAAAGAATACTTGCTCGTTTATCTGACTAACTCCACATCTGGGATGTGAATCTCTGTGGATTTAAAGCAGCTCACAGATAAGCACCCTGCTGGATATCACACTTCAGCTTTACCAGCTGGTAAATGCTTTCCTGCATTGCCAAAGTCATCAGGCCTTTAGCCAGCAGCTACAGTGTCATCTACAAGCAGCTTCCTTGCTACGTTTCCTGGGCAGGAGCTGTAACAGGACTCCCCGGAGATCTGAATTTTCAATAACATCAGTCACAAGTGCTGTCCAACACAAGGATTTCTATTTAGAGTGGTGAAATGGGACAGTGTTTTGTTTTGTGGGTACTATAAAGACCACCTGCCCTTGCATATGAAGTTCTGCTGAGCACCACTCTGTGTTCCCTTGGTGGGTTCAAAAACAGAGATGTGTGCAGAGTTCAAACATGAGGCAACAATCGTCAACAGCTTCATGTCCTTACATGACTACTCATTAGCACAAACCTCTCCCTATACAGTTATAGCCAGACACATTCTACATATATACGAATATATAATTCTCTCCATATTATTTATATTCTGTAGATATATTATTATATGTAAGCGGCCTATGTGGGCACAACAATAAAGAAAAAAATCATCTCTGCAGTATGTCATCCTAAGGAGGTAAAAGTAAAGCATATCTCACAGGCTTTATGCTGCAAGTATTTTGCTGTGTCGTACAATCTCTAATGATTGCTGTACTGTATCTAGCTTCTAGTAAAAATCTGTGTAATCAAATTGAGCTCATGTTTCTGAAAGATGCCTGTTGCTTCGGTAGTTGACAATGAAATACGGCTGTAGTCATTGACTACATCTGTCAAAATGCCTGAGATAAATCTTAAATACTTGCCAGTTGACTGAGGACACTTCCGTTTGCGTCTGTAAGATTCGTTACCCTGTACTTCTGTCTTCTGGATGAAGAACAGAACATATCTTCACAGTCATCACACAAACTGACTTTAGTAAGGGCTACTGCTTGGAGTTTCAGCACAGATAGCACACATTCAACAGTCCTCAGAAAATAATCTGGTTCTTATTCTGGAGATGTGCTGTGTTTGAGGAGAGGACTCGAGATAACAAAACAGAGGGGCAGGCTGACACTGGTATTCTTCAAGCTGTACCTCTTTTGCAGATAACCACCAGACTCTAAGCCTCTTGAAGTCAGTAGGTCTTCAGCAGAATTTGACTGCTACCCAAGGACATGTCAGTGCTGAAGGCTGTCAATCCAGCAAGCTTGCTAACAGTCACTCATCACTCAGTGCTAGTTAGAAGACTTTAAACTCAGAAGACACTAATTTTAAAGTTTTTAATTCCCAAAACAACACTAAAATAAAGCAGAAGTGTTAAAACTGAGTACTGCTACAGAAGAATATATAAAAAAGTACACGCTTTCACGTTCACATTTGATAGAAGACCATACGATATGCACCTTTCTGATAAAAACATTAAAAATGCTAAATCATTGAAAGAATGCTGTAAAATAACTATACATCATGCATCACTATAACAGAGCAGAGAGTTTCACAATGTCTAGGTAGTATTTGTATAAAGGAAATGGTTGAATTAAAGGACATCTCTGGACTCTGGATAACCGAAAGATTTCTTTTGCTAAGATTACAAATAAGGTAACTGTAGTATACCATGTAGTAATATGAAATTAAAAAAAATAGAGAAAGTTTAGGAGAAAAGTGAAATAAATTAAAAATTTTATTTTAAAATTTGGCTGGACTCTAAGTTGGGATCTCCTGTCAGCTATAGGTCAGCTATGTGTATGCCCCTTGCTGAGATTCTAGTCCCACTCAAGTGGAGATGTTTGCACAGGTTTCTGAGACAGAATTTCCCTCAAAATGTTCTGTATTTTTTTCTGGAGGTCAAACAAGTCTTCCATAATTCAGAAAGATTTAGCTTTCTACCTCTATTCAGCATCTCTGAAAAATCTAATGTTACCACTGTATTTACTTCCCACAGAAGCTGGACTGTAGTGTGCCCTCCTTTTACTATCACACAACACATATTCAGCATTAACATGGACCACTAGGCAGCTGCTTGTTTAAATTTATACCATGTGTATTTTTGTTCTTGTACCTAGGATCAGGGACAGACAGGAAGGTAAGGGAGCAGAATAAGGAGGAATAAATAGTTCTATGTCACCTGTAGTCCTCCTCCCAGTTAGTTTTGGCCAATCCAGTTCACATTATGGTGGAATTGCTATGACTCTTCGTAGCCTTCCTTCCTTTCACATATGTAATTCTATTAAGACTCTTCAACTCCACTGGCTAAAGTCTTCAAAATAGATCAGCCATCAAAGGTAATCTTTTTGCTATAAGTAGAACCCTAAAAAGTATAAACAGGGTCCACTGTACACCACTTTGTCTTTAAAGAAAGTCAACACCAGCAACGCTTACAGAACCATGCTCATCCAGAGATCACTTCACGTGTAGTGATGGGTCTCTCTTTACAGGAAATGCTTGCTCAGGAATGACCTTTTCTAAACTGTGTCCTAAATTACACGGTGACTCAGAGGGCTGCCTGATTTCACAGTCAGACAGCTAGCCAGCAACAGTAGGTTCACCACCACTTTGGTAAAAGCAGCTACAAACTAATGTTAAGAGCAGTTTTTAAGGGAAATCCCAGAGCAGCCAAAGACAAAGGCAGCTGTAATGGATGCACTTCTGTTTAACAACAGCATGCAGTATCTTTCGTTTCTCTCCCAAGATTTTCTGATCTCTTTGAAGATAGCAGGTATCACTAAGCGTTCATTCAGTGGAAATATCCCAGACTTTCTTCTTAAATCTTCTTTCTGTGCTTCAGGCAATGGAGATGAAATGGAATCAGGAGCACAAGTTCTCATTTCGACTTGTACCTGCTACGACTGCACTGCTTCACCCTCCTCTTTCAATGGGCCTTGCTTTCTAACACAATACACATCTCATTTTTCCCTTTCACAAAATGAATCACACCCACTAGGCTTATGCTACCACTAAACAGCAACACTCCACTGTCTCTTTCTTTCCTGTAGGAGCAGTTTACAGGCTGGAATGTCTTGTTTTTGAAGTGATGGGAGGCTGCTGGCAGGGGATCACCCAGCAAAACCAAACCAACAGGTAACGCTGGGAGCTACCTTCTGCCCTAATAGCTGGTCAGCCAGTCTTGTGTCAAATTCCTCACGACAAGTTTTTGCTTTGTTGTATTTTTCCTGCAACTGATGGGAGAGGGATACCTGTGAGTAAAGACTGAGCTAACACATCCACAAGCCCAAAGGGGTGTACTATCTCTTTTCTTACTAATTCAGCAGGTTGATCTAACAGACTGAACGCGGGATGGATGCTGGAGTCAGTGAGTGGTTAGTAAGCAGGGCTTGAGAGAGGATCACTGGGAAGGACACCCGGTATCAAACTAAACGAAGCTCTGTTGGTGTCCTGAAGAGTCACAGAAGTGTTGGTGACTGTCTTCTGGGTGGCCGGGGCTTTTTTACCTTCAAGCCAGTATGTTATCATGTCTCCTTTCCCCTAAGGAAGAAAATGAGTCATGGGGTTATAATACTACCCATCATTTATGTAACAATCTTTTTATTACAACTCAAAGCAAGTCCCAAAAGGAGACTGATCTGCCAGTCAGCCACTTTACATAAAGGAAAACTGAGGCATAAAACTTTTCATTAAAAGATAGTGGCAGCGCTATGGATTAAAACAATTCTTTGAAGTCCCATCCAAAACCGGGTCAAGAAGTATGTTAGTCCTCTTATGGAACTCTTATGATGATTTATGATGTCTCTGAATTAGCTTTTTTTGATTTCAGGCAGTTACGACAAAGCAACATGCCATGCAGTACTTCCAAGTTTGACTAAGTCCTTCATCTCTGAATTATCAGGGTTGTCCCATGAACAAGCCCATGGAGTTGGTCCTGGCTTAAAACTAGAGCCTGCTCTCTTCAGGGATGGGAAATAGTCTAACCCAAGGACGCTGAGCCATAGAGGACGGCATGGGTTAAAATTCAGGGACTCCAGGGCACTTTCACACTCTCCTCCCTGAAAAGCCGAGTATAAATGTTGCATACACACCTTGACTTGTAAATTCCCACGGCATACTAACACATACTCTCCAATCTGCTCCAACAGCTGGTACGCACTTGAACTGCACTGTATTTTAAGAGCTGGGCAGAGAGATAATTGTCATATTATTGTAACAATTTAAACATCTAAGACAATCCCATCCCCCTCTGTGTGTCAAAGACTTCAAGACTCATTACTGAACTTCCCCTTACATTTTTCATGTCTTTGCTGTCATTCCTCTGTTATTTGAAATGTTCCCACACAGACTCCAGTACCCTGGCCACTTTGTGAGGGCATCTCAGGACAAATATGTGACTGTCAACAAACACTGCTCTTCACCTCCTGCCTCTAAGATTATTTGTCCACTCTTCATAGATGCCTGGTTGGAGTTACTGATGGGCACCTTTTTCATCTTGCAAATAAAATCATACATAGTTCCAATTGCTGGTCAATAAAGAGCCAGTACTTTCTTTGCACATAAAGTTTGCAGCAAAGTCTAAACATTAATGAAATTGCCATCCTTGCTTTGTCTCTAAACTTGTAAATAAAAACAGGGAGAAGAGACAATATTACCATAATTCCACTATCTTTTTTTGACAGTATGATTTTTCCTTAGATGAGAATTTATCTTCATGCAAACCTTGGCTGTCATGCCTTTACCAAATGATGGAAGAAGGACCAAGGAGGAGGATTGATAGAACAAATTCTGAACACTCCTACTTTTGCCAGGAAGCACAATTGTGCCAAAATTTGGAAAATTACCAAAAAAAACCCCCTGGGTTTTATTGTGTCTTTAGTATTCTGAAACAGAGTAAATCATTAGCTTCTTTGTTTGAAGAAAGATCCCAGGTGGTAGTAGGACTGGCTAAGATTGTCTTATTGATTTTTCTTATATCAGAAAATGATGGGTTTATAATATTTTTGTTTGCTTGTTTAAAGGTTTTTCTTTAAAACTCTCAAAACACTCCCTATAGACAGGAAACACATGTTTCAACATATCCAAATACATATCTCTGAAATATTCTTTCCAGTACATATATGATATTTTAACTGGTCATCTTGCTTGGGAACAAGA
Organism: Tringa solitaria; assembly: GCA_026413425.1. Lineage (NCBI taxonomy): Eukaryota > Metazoa > Chordata > Aves > Charadriiformes > Scolopacidae > Tringa > Tringa solitaria. Next base: position 69,911,527 of record JAOXJM010000019.1, read on the forward strand.
CACTAGCAATCAGATTCCAGATGACAGAAATTTTAATTTACATTACTAATAATTAACTGAACTATTTTAAAGCGATCATCTTAAGGCTAAAAGATGTTAACGTAATTGGAGATTCTCAGCTGTACACGGCCAGAGAAAGAAAGAGATAAAGCCTTAAAAGATACATTTCACCTTTAGACATATATAAATATAGATATATACGATATATATATATAGTTTATAGTGTTGATGTGCCATATGAGAAATAGACTGACATACAGAATAAAAGATGAAATATGAAGAAAGATGGAAGCAGATTTTGAGGGCATTAGTTTTAAAGCAGTTCAGATGAGATGATAGAAGGAGCCTGAAAGGAAGAAGAGAAGGAAAGGACTTATCTGGGAGACTGACAGAAGGAAAATGAATTTATATGTGTTCCACTCAGGCTAGCATTTGCTTTGGAAAAATGTATAAACTAGTGAGAAGGAACAGATCCTGCTTGATTCTCAAATACCCAGGCTAAACCTTCAAAGCCTTCATGTAGGACCACTCCTCTGCCTTTTTGCCTTGTTTTTAGTGGATCATGATAGACGTTGAAAACATCACTTTTTATCCTGAAATTAAACTTGAAAACACATTGGATTTTCCCTAATTATATTGTATTTACAAAGCATTCCAATGTGAGCCATAAATGTATTCAGCTTCATTTCATGAATGAAAGAAACAAAAAACAAGTCATCAAGGGGTCATGAAAATATTTTTACTATAAATTCAGCCAGAAAGGAATAGAAACAGTGGACATATTCACTTACATCTTATTTTATCTGATTCTTACCCTTTTTTATTGTAGAGAACTTCAAAGCCATGAAAATCCCTTTCTGAGACTTGGGGAATGAGAGGATCTTGTTACAAATATCACTGGTATAATTCCCCCACAGGCAGACTGGACCCAGAAATCAACACTCTCCTTATAGTATTTGCAGTCATTTAAAGAGGACAGGGCTCAAAATTCAGCATAATTTTTTTTTCAGAACTCATTAAGGGATGGTCAAAACCGCTTCTGCAGTTTGTTCCTTGTTACCTTCACTGGTAGATTCCATCCTGGAAGCTGTGTTCACAGTATCTCCAAATAAACAATACCGTGGCATTTTGGTCCCAACAACTCCAGCTACAACTGCTCCTGTTAAAGAAAAGAAAACAAGATATTTTGTGGTTTTAAATCAGATAATCAGTCATACAGCCTCATGGCTGCTTCCTACATGACCTTATATCTCATTCATTAACAAGATGCAGATTGAGTCTCCTTACTGTCTTATATGGGTTATATATCTGACTTACAGATGGCTTCCAGAGCCATGAAGGGAATTGCAAAAGGGCCTCAAAGGAGAAATGTGGGGGAAGTGATGATGGGACGGAGGTAGTGTGCATGAATTAAGGCACCTGCAGAATCATGTTTCAACACGACAACAGAATATATTGAGGGGCAGTGAGATAGGAATGCCGCCAACAGTAGCTGTGCATGCAGCACTCACTAGTCACACGGAAAAGCAGGAACAGGAAGCAACCTGCTCCTGCTGAAGGCAGAAAATGAGCATTTTGATTCCTTCTTGTCAGCCTCGGGAGATTTAAAATATAGAAGATAGGATCTCCTGCTGAGACAATGCAAGCTGCTAAATTTGCAGATGCTGGCCTGCACAGCATATACCCAACTCTGGTTGTCTATCAAGAAGGAGTTGCAATCACACACCAGCTTAGATTGGAGAGCTAGGGATCTGAGACTGAAGGCTAGATCAAAGTCAAGAAGCAACTCACTGTTTTGAGAAGAGAACAGCTGAAAAGGACAAGTAACAGACACAGAATGGCAGTCCTCACTCACATCAGCAAAGGCACTGGGGCCATGTGGTGTTTCCAGTGTATTCCACATTGTGTTCCCAATATTTCAGATATCCAATAATTTATTTTGTTGGGATGATCTCTATGAGATATGTATTCTATACCACATTAAGAAATTAATTTTTAATGCAGAGGGAATGCCACTATAGAAACATTTGTTAAACCAGAGGAAGACTCTTTTGCAGGCCTCTGAACATACCTGAATGGATTCCTGCTCTTATCTTTAGGAGTGTGTTGGGCTTGTGTGGGATCTTAAATGTCTTGCAAACATCCAGGAGGTCTAAAGCCATGCTTGCGATCTCACCGGCATGAAGGATCCCATTCTCTTTGGGTACTCCTGACACCACCATATCTCAAGACAACAATGCAACTGTGTTAACCTTTGGAATTACATACATATTTACCAAAGGATGCTGCCCAAGTTAGAAAAAAATAAATCCCTATTCCTTCATATCCTGCAGCACAGTTGTGCCTGCTGAGCAGAGAAAGCCAGAAACAAATGAAGGACAGGGCAATACTTATGTGTGTAATTACCATAGCTCTGAAAAATGTTGCATTTCCTTCTTACTTTTCCATAAGATTTATTCCCTCCTACTGTTTCTTTCCCCCCTCCCTCTGCTGAGGATGCTTGAAGTGGAACAGGTAGTGGGAAAGTGGATGTTTGATGCCTTTTGTCTTGGGCAGATATTATAAAGACAGACAATGATTCCCACTAGACATTATCCTTTGCTTTATGCACTGAGTCTTACTGTGTAGGAGAAGTGACAGGTCTCTTCAGAATCCCTCAGGTACCTTTGTTCAGGAATTTTATGGTCTAGAATGTGCTCAACCGTGCCATATTAAAAAAAAGTGGGAATTTTTTTTCCACATCTCTTATAGGATTTCCTGTCTGTCTCATCCAAAAATCCTGCTAGATTCTGGTAGGTTTTTGATGGAACTCAGTTTTAATGGTAGACAATCCCCAGCAGACTCCCATGGTAGCAAATTGAAAGACATTTTCCTAAAAATACAAAAAGAAAGGGAAGCCAAACCCCTATAGAATATTAGGAGAGAAAAGGTTGTCATGGTCTTTGCAAAAAAGACAGAAATAAAGCAGTCTGTGGAATGGCATCTATGCTTCCATGTAGAAGGTAAATTTTTCAATTGTGTTCCTGTGAAATGGAAACTGCCAACTGGAATTAATCTGTTGCCAAGGTTTGAATTCAGACCATACAGATCACAGGAACAAAATAAACAACAGCAGTAGTTTACTCAACTCATTTGTCCCATCCACAATATTAATCAGTTGTAGAAATGATGAAAGATATGCAGGAAGATGTTCCTAAAATTTGCTAGACCTCTGCTAGGACTTTTCCCCCAGTTGTTTTGTGTGACCTTTCTAGAGGCAATAAGCTTGCCAAATCTCCTTCATCTGTTCTTCCTTGTCATCAAATCAGTCTCTATCCTGATGAAATACCCATTGCCCATCATTGTCCACAGCTCAAGAAACTTACAGGCATCTCCTATTGTCTCCACCTTATAGACATCATAGTTATCGATGATTTCATCAAAAGTGGTATAAAGCTTGTTCAAGAGATCTACCACTTGGTAAGGTGTGCTGCTGCTGGAGAGCTGAGTGAAGCCAACAATATCACTGTTAAAACACAACAAAAAGAACATACTCATCCACTGTCTTAATTATTGCAGATTGGTAATTCTAAATACACAGTAATAATTTCTCTGTAATCTTCAATTATTTTATAATTCTCATAATCTTCTCTTTTTCAACATTCTTTCACTAAGGATCTTACAGGATAGGTTTGTCTTCAAGCATTTACTTAAACTGAAAACAGGTTTCCATTTAGTCCATTAAAAATGACCGACTGACCTAAGTCTTTTTACTGTTCAATGCAATAAACTATTTTTTACAGCTAAGTAAAGTATTTTTTACAGCTAAACTTTTATCTGCAACAGACTAAGTAGTCTTCAATTTGGGGTTATGTACAAATGAAAAGAGGGAATCTAATAGTGAAGTGAAGCAAAGACATGCAATTTATATGTTGCTTCATGCACACATAACAAGTCAAAGACTGTAAATCCATGTCGGCTCTAAGGATAGACAAGTTTCCTTTACACAGTCAAATACTGGAACCTTTAATTAGGCCTACATTATGAAACATACATGAATGTGTTTGTAATACACATCAAGTGACATGCTGCTGTGTTACTGCTCCTCAATAATCTCATTTTTTATTTAAGTAATGTGAGAATTTTGAAAGATGCTCATTTGGAAAGTAAAATGTTGCCATCTTGTGTGATAAACGGCAGTTTAGATAGAAATTCTGTACTCATTTAGGAGCTTCACCACCACTAGGAGCCTAGAAGTTTCTTCAGTAGAGTCAGTGCTAGTCCTATCTTTCATTTTTGTTTACCTGAAAAAGATGGTGGCACTTAGGTAACTTTGAGCTTGTGCATGTTTTCCCTGCCTGAGATCATCTGCTACTTGCTTCGGCAACATACCTGTTGTAGAAAGTAGAGCATTGTTAAACTTTTGCCATGGATAAAAACACATTATAAACAGAATATGTTTGTTAAAAGATGTAAAAGCAATGTTCATAAATGTGAAGTATTGTGAGGGTGAAAGCACTCTTTAGCATGAAAATCTCCTGTGCTGTAATGTGAGAAATCCTGGTAAATCTCAGTGACAACAAGTCCATATTTTTACAGATGACCCGTAACTTTTATTTCAAACAAAGCGATATCTAAGCATTCCAAGTCAGAATAAGGTTAGATTCTAATAGTGTGACTTGGGATGCTACGAACTCCTTCTTTGTCAACTCTTTGCTAGTGTTTTCTTCCTCTTTTAGGTTTGTTTACTGTGTCTTCTCTGATATTTTTGATCTTCTTTATTTCTCATATCTTGCACTTTCACAGCCTTTTTAGTCTCTTGTATGTTATACCTGTTCCTTTATATTTTTTTTTCTTGTGGAATTCTAGAAGATACACAGCCATCAAAAGTAATCTCAGCTCAAAAGCAGTTTTCCAATATTTGTAACTATACAGAAGGACTGCTAAGTAAGATCAAAGCACTATGGATTCTGGAGTCATAGGTCTCAGATGAATGCACTGATTTTTAGGGGGGGAAAATATAAAAAGCAGTGAAATATCTTTACAGTTTTGCAAGGAATAATTGTAGTAATTCATTGACAACTAAATGTTATCTGTTAAAAAATCACTTATCAAAGGTTTTGTACTTGTAATTAATCTGTTAAAATAAAATTATTATTGAGAACATCCAGTATTTTTGCCATATAACTTACTATACAATAGACGATCAGTCTTCTGTTTTTCATGCATTAAATCCTGAGTTCTCTCAGCAACAAGTATCTCTAGATGTTTGCTATATTTCTCCATCTAAATAACATAGAGAATTGCATAAAATAATCCTTTTACTGAAATAGATTCATAATTGATAGGATTTAAGCTTTTCAATGATTCTACTGTGAAAATATTCATGTAAGTAAAGGCTCAGGACTGAGAAAGCTAATGTTTTCTTACAAAATCCAAAGATCATATTTCTCCCTATGTTTCTCTGAAGAAACAGAAGTTTTCAGTCCCGAAGAAGTTGGGAGAGTTAAGAAAAACTGACAGAAATGTCATGAGAAGGAAAGCTGGGTCTCAATCAGAACTGCAGCTGCAATCAGCCCACAGAAAATGACTGTTCTTATAAAAATATGAGATATGAGATCAAAAAACAAACATGAAGGATAAAAGTGAAAGTTATTGCAAGTGACCATAATTCCTTGGACTAGATTAAAAAAACTTAATTTACCAGAGTCATCATCATGTCAACAGGGCTAACTTTATTAGGATTCATCTTGTATAACATTTTCTTGACTTGTTCAAACGTAGGCCTTTGGGCTGGATTATTTTTTCTGCACCTTCTGATTAACTGCAGCAGAGAAGGAGAGTGAGAAATGCAAAGAGCCTTTTGTCATTCCAAGCACAGGCAGTGTTTCAAATTACTACTTCTTTCTTGGTGCAAACTGTTCATGTGAAGCCCTATCTGTAGCTGGTGAAAAGTGGCAGGGCTATGCCACTCTCCAGAGTTCTACAGATTTATGCTGAGTGGAGGATGTTAGTTCATGAACGTGCTGCTGGGGGAAATCACGAATTTGATGTTCATGTTCCTTCTGCCAAACTTTGCTTAAGCTCTTCTCTTATGCTTTAAGACAGTTTAACACTGTTGGAGTTAAATACTGTTTTCAGAGGGCTTACCTGTACACAAAATTCATAGGAGACTAAAAACTCAACAACTTCTTAAGAATGTTAACTCCTGCCTAAAAATCCGGTATTGCTTTTGAGAAGTTTGCTACATTGAGGTTGCTACAAACCACCAAAAATGAATTACATAGTTCTCAAACTGAAATAAGGATGCCACAATCTTGTTCTGATTTAATTGAATGTGGAGGGAGTGTACTTTGTTTTTTTGGGCAGTTTATGGCTACTGAACACATAGAGATTTTGCATGAGAATCAAATCAAACTCTTCCTTTGCCTGAGACACATACTTCATTATCTGAAAGTCCTTTGGCAGTAAACCAAATAGATAATAATAATATAAAATATGTATGGAACTCAACACTTTATAATAAACTGAAAATGCACAAAAATCAATGATTGAATATTTAAAACATCATTTATTACCATTTTACTATATTACCACCCCATTACCATTTATTACCTGACAATTTTAGGGGACAAGTGACTTTTTTTAATTAATGGTATGAAAGCATTTCATTGTGCCTCGTTTGAGATGTTCTTCTTGACTTCTGGGTTGTTTACAGTCATCAAAGATAATATCGCCATAAAACTTCTGTGACCAGTATTAAATTCTCTTCTACAAAGAATTTTTGTACACAATATTGTATCTTACTCACCTCTATGTAATCTGTGGGACATGGACAAGAATTCTCAGCCTTTCCTGAAATTAATTCTGCCAAAGTTGGGCACCAAGAATATTCAGCTGAATGCATGTAATCTTTCTAAAGAAAAAGGGATTAAACAATGTTGAAAAAAGTGCTGTGTTTTTCATACAGCCATAGAAAATATATTATGATGATCATCATTATTTTTATGACATTTTCCCTATCACTTGCAGATCAGCTTTTCTACATGAGAGTACAAGGCAAAAAAAAAAAGAAAAAGGATATAACCCAATCTAAACTAGGTGGCCTCATCTAAAAGCTCTTTCATGGCTGAGAGACTTTAATCTCAGAGTTTACGTGAGGTAAACAACTTTTGAAACAAATAAATACCTGGCAAGATATTGGGAAACTTTTGAAAAAACACAAGGCTTATGTTATTCTATTATCACAAACAGACAGCACATGGTTACATATCCAAAACATCTGGTTTCAATTTCAAGGTGCATTTTTTATGTTTGCCATTCAGCACTGATTACAAGGCACATGCAAAGAAGACATTTTCATTACAGAGAGCAGCTTATTTGATCTTCTAGCATATTCTTTCTTACCACTGCAAGACTCCACTGAAAGGGCCTGTGTATGGCAAGACAGGGAAGGAACATCAGGAGAAAAAGGAAGATGTTGTAGCAAATATGCAGTTACTCAGAGTTTGGTTTATATTTTCAGCAGAAACAGAATCAAAATTGTTATGCAAACTTCAAAGTTCATCTTTACTTACTGGCATAGGGTCACTTCTTGTGGCAATTTCTAGTAAAATGATGGCGTAACTGCAGAATAAAAGCAAACCAAAATCTTAATAAAATAACAGTTAATGGAGTCAGTGACTACTCCTTTCTGTGATTTCTTATTCTGCCCCATTTTATGACTGAAAGCCCAGCATTCCAAAAGGGAGGATGGCAACAGTGCTGCTACCTGTTACTAGTCTGTGTTTTCAGAGATCTATCACTGATCATTTCATAGCAGTCCCCTCTCACACAGAGATTTGAGTTTGATGGACAGTAAAGCAATTTTCTCTGGAAGAATAATGGAATCCGGAGGGCATATGAGTGGGCACTTAGATGATACCTACCAATTAAATATACAGGTTTGTGCTGTAATCAATGGGCAGAAGCAGGTTCATTAGGATCATCAGCTGGAGAAGTGGCTTCTTTTCAGCATAGATCACCATGTTCTGGAAAATCTCTATAAAGTCAATGATGAGACTGGCCAGAGTGGTTCTTTTACAGTAAGCATTTTGCTGGCTCTTTCTGAATTATACTTTCATCATCATGATCTTTCTCAGATGAACCAAGGACAAATACATTCATCAAGGTTGAAGAATGGAAAAAATGAGGTAACAACTGGTTGTTAAGTCTCCTTTTGAACTCATTAGAGATCTTTCACAACAGTGATCTCTAAGAAACTAGCATTTCCTACAGCCACCAATTCTGATAGAGATGCTCTTGCCTCTTTATGTATTGAAACTGTGTAATAATTAATTCCCCACATGCATCTCTACTTGATAACATTTCTTTTTATGGGAAATATTGCTTTGCAATCTGTTGTACTGTTAATGGTTGCTCTTACAGATGAATCATTCGCTTCTATGAAATTCTTAAGGCATTCTAGCTCTATAATGGGGTATGTCTATCTATTTTTCAGTCCACTTATGGACCATCAATGGCAAATAAAATAAGCATTTAAACCATGCTGAATAATGTAGAAATTAATCTGATGAAATTTTTATCTTAATTTTGGGGTGATTTGATAGTAGAAAGGAATACCAACCATGGTGAGACAGCAAAGCTGAAACAAATTTTCAAGGAGAGTAGTTAGATAATGGTAACTGCAATAAAGCAGTATTGATTTCATTCATCTTCAGCACCACTGCTCAAAAAAAGTCCTAACATAGCGAATAGTGAAATTTACATAATGATTACAAATCAAGAAGATCCAATCTAGAAGAAACTGTGACTGGAAACAGCCTCTTCAGCTCAAACAGGAGCTGCTTTCATGCTCCTGTTCTCATTTCCATTTTAGTTTTCCCATCTGACCAACTCATTCCCTGAAGAACTTTAAAAGCGAGTGATTCATCTGTAAGAGCACAAAATTACAAATCCTACTCCTGCAGTTTCTACTTATTTTTTATTCGGGCTATACCTTCAGGAATATTAATGATGTATTAATGACAAGGCTGGGCTGCTGGTCCCTGGCCAGTGAGCCCACATACATGTATCAGGAAGGCTTAGCACCTGCTTATATCATCCAACACAAACTGTGTGACAAAAACACAGGTTCTGAAGAATAGCTCAGTTAAAAAGACATCCCCTTTAATGCTACAGGGTACATCTCTATCTTTGCTTCCTGACTGAACATTGCTCTTCTCCTTTTTCTGATTTCATCTCTTACTGTTTTTTCTTTTTTACCAAGAAAGGATGAACTGCAGTACAACAAAAGAAGACCTTGATTTTGCAGACACAGGACTGACAGCAAGATAGATTCAGTGAGCATTCACTGAATCTGTCAAAAGTTCATTGTAGCCATCTATGATACGAGCAAATCGGCTCTTAGCACTATTTTAAAGGGAGTTCTTGTCAAGAAATGGCTTCAGGAGGCCAGGTTGCCTGCAAAAATCAAGTAATGATATCTAACCTGAACAGGGGCAAAGCGTGAACCAGACAACCACCAAGGAAATGCTTTCTGGAATGTATTTGGCTGGGAGACAATGATAAACTTCAATGCATAAAACAATCCTAAAATTACAGCTCAGTTGGAGCACAGTACTTTCTAAGACCACTCCATGTTGAAAAGGTAAAGACCGACCAGCACAGGACAAATGACAACAGCCACAGATATCAACACAGTGACAAACTGCCTTTAGCTTTTGTCGATAAAAGTCCCATATTAGTCACTTAAGACAGTAAGTGTTTGCCATAGGCCAGTGTAAAACTCAAAGCTTTTGATAAAGGCAGTAATAGCTACTCTTTGGTAAATGTTGTTAATAAACAGTGCTAATAATCATGCCTTTTTCTGCTCAACTGTGTGGCACTATTAGCACTTCAATCTGTAATTGAATTCCAGTTCTTTACATTCGGTTAGCTACCAAAGTCACCAGGAAACAGAAGACTTCTCTGCTCTGGGAATGTGGCAAGAAAAAGTAAGAGAAAAGGGCCACAAAATATCTTGTACTGTCACTCTGCACTTTTCCCTTTCAAATGCTTCCAGCAAACTACTGGAAATAAGCAGACAAAGGAAGTATCATTGTTATGAAATAGAATACACCAAAACCACAGTGATTTTTGTACTTAATACAGCAAATTCATAGGAGAACTAAGAAATATGTAATTTACAAAAAAATCCTAGTTCAATTACTTTTTAATTGGAATATTATTCTCTGAAGGTTCAATTGTAATCCAGCTTATCTGAAAAGTGGTTGGATAGAAGCTAGCCATCACTGGCAAGGCTAACGATGATCGCAAAATAAGCCATTGCAAAGTGATCTCCTATAAAGGCTTTCGAAGTGAAAGGTATGGAGCTATTCACTACTGCATCCATTTCTTTTTCCTGCCTCTATTTTTCTCTGCAAACCAAACATTGTCACTGTGTGTATGCAGCAAAATCATGTATTGATGCTAATTATACAATCACGGGATGTGTGTGTGTATGATGACAATCTGGAAAACTGATGCTATTAACTGTTAAGGTATTGCCATTATTGGAAATAATCTACTTTTTCATAAGAAACAGCAAAAAAAAAATATTACTAGATAACAGCAAACCTTTATACCTTTTTATCTACCAGTCCAGAACAACTCTATATAAATCATTAGACCAACTCTACATTTATATAATGTCAGTGAATTCAGTATTTGGTTATCTACCTTGAAAGAGAAGATATTGTGATATCTATGTTATTCTCTATTGCAGGATCAATCCTTGCTAAAATACAATCAAACATATACCTGGGGTGACCATAGAATTACACTGAACCTGACTGTGATTAAGGAATGCTCAATTTGAGATGGGGTTTTTAAGTGTGAGAAATAGAATCAGTTAAGTACCTGTAGACATCTGCCATAGAATTGGGTTCAAAGTCTGAAAGGGAATGGATTTCAGGAGCTGTGTAAATCTGTATCAAATGCTGCTGGTATGAGCTTGACCCCTCAGAAGAATCTTCCTTTCTGTATGACTGCAATCCATAATCTAACATGGAAGAAAACACAAAGCAAACTGCTCAGTGGCTGCTTCTCTGAAACACATGCATTAGTAGACAGTAATACACCTTGTCTAAAGGAATTGATTTTTCCTATTTGAGATATACATCTAAATCTAAAAATAATATTTGTCTGGTGATCTCACCCCTCTAAACCAATTGCAAATATAGCATCTGGAAGCTAAATATTTGGGTGAGACTGCATAACAGCAGGGAAGTTGAACTATATAGCCCCTTCCAATCAGAATTATTTAATGATTCTAGGAAATTATATTCAGAGAATAGGCCCACTTCAGTGCAAAGTTAGCATGCAAATGCAGGTTTCTATTCTACTTGCCTGCAATCCTTATCTGTGGTTATAGGTTGCTAGAGTAATTACTAGTTAGACAGGCTAGAACTGCTGAAAATCAGATGGTGGGCTTTACTTGCACACCACTAGCTTCAGAACAAATAAATAATAATAAATAAATGTGAAACATCTTTGCAGCTGTACTTTTAGCCTGACATAGAAGAGATTCTCAGCATGTCACTCAGCATCAGAGAGAAGAAAAAAACAACTGTCTTCAGTTTTCTTTCTGATATAAAGAGCACTTTGCTGAGTGCATGGGAAGGCAGGATGCAGATTAATTAAGATGATCCTAGAGCGTCATTCCTTATGTTGGGGGCCATTGAAGTTTTTCAAAGAGCTCCTACATTTGTTATTTGTGAGGTTTGTATAACATTATTGCATCCAGATAACCCATGAATATTTGAAGCCTCTATAGTCCTGCCAGTTAACTTCTGAGCAATTTCACAAAGAACCCATTTAATTCAGAGGAGCTGTGGTAAGGTGATGCAGTTGATGTAATCCAAATATCTTCATTTTTCATGCTTTTCTCCAGAACAGGCCCTAAGTAAAGTAGGCAGTTCTGAAGGCAGCAGGATATGAAAAACAAGTTGGAGAAATAGCTATGGCCCTGCGTAGTAACCTTAGCCATAGGATGACCCGTTGAAAGACAAATCTGTTGCTGCTGTTTTCAAGATGGGTCAAGGTTATAAAGTGTGGTAACTACTTTGGGGAGGAAGTAGAAGAGATGATCATTGCTTTCATTCCTGTTGGCAACTGCAAACTAAACTAGACTCTCCAGTTGTTTTCCTGTTCCCACAGGCTGTTATCATGTACCAGGAGCAGACCAGACCTGTAATTCTGTCTCTGGGAGAACACAGTTTGGTTTTGTGCTTTTTCAGGACTGAAAAGCTCTGAATTGAGCCTACTTTTCTCCATGAAGCTACCTTGTGTTTACCAGTCAGCATTACTCAATGCCTTTAAAGCACTGTCCATGGCTCAGGTTTTCTCTCTGTATCAAAACTGGGGATGAGACACAGTTTCTGCTCAGACTGAGGTTGATAGACTCCATCATTTGTGGGATCTGATGTGTGCATCAGTGGCACATGTTAAATGACTTGACATGGTAACATAACATGAACCTTATTTCAGCACAGGGCACTTCTAGTGAAGGCTGGTAGAGTCAGCATTTCTGTATGAAAGGTCAACAAGGAGGTGCCTGGGAGGAGTGTTGAGTGTGAAATCTATTTGTATTTGTGGGTTAGCTGGACACTTTTGAAATTTTGTTTCCTGTCTTCTCTTTACCTGCAATTTTACAAACCCATCGGTCATCTATCACACAGTTACTAGACTTCAACCGTCCGTGATACATTTTGTGGTGGTGAAGATAGGCCATTCCTTGCGCAATATCAGTAGCAAAAGAAAACCTGAAAGACAAAATTCAATGAGTTAGTATTTCCAATAAAGCTTCACTCAAGAGCAGCTGCAAAGGCTACTGAAGTTGACAGAAAGCCTCCCTATGACTGCAGTAGCTTTCAATTTGTGTACCCATGCTCATTTTCCCAAAACATTTAATGTGGGTACCTGAAAGCCGTTAACTCCCACTCAGTTGTCTGAGTCCACAGGTCTTTAGACTCTTTTAAGACAGTTGAGTTTCTTCTAGAAATTCCCAGTACCTTGGTATCCTTGAGAGTGATTTCAAATGTTTACAAAAGAAACATTTTTTTTTTATTAACTTTCTTACTTTGTTCAGAGGGTTTCTTCCCTTGCAATCTTTTTCTTTGCTGTAGGCAAACATAAGGCAGAAGTAGAAGGAGTGTGCCAAGAAGTTTGTTCTCGAAAAAGTAATATCATTGCCCTTGTGGAAGTTTCATTGACAATGTGAAATAATTTTCTATATTGGTAAATATACTAAAGCATTTGTAGGTATGCTAATCATTTCACCAATGTGTTTTCACAAACATATGCACTGATTTTTAATTAAATGAGAATGCCCAAGATATTTGGGAACAAAATGAAGCCAAGTGGGAAAAAAAAAGGTTTAAAAACAGTTTTGCAATATAACAAGAGGTGGGCTGAAAAGTTACTGGCTTAGCATGACTAGTGCTAAACATACGATTGCTTAAAAACCCAGAAGACAAGTTGGGCTGGATATTTGAATTTGTTTGTTTTTTTTCTTCTTCAGTCTCTCCATATCACAGTGCAGGCCTGTCTATCCAAGGATTTTTATTTAAAATTAACATCTTTCCTAAAGAGCACATAGCACAGTTTGTATCATTTAGTTTTTCAAAAGTTTTTTTCTACCTGAAGCCCCAGTTCAAAGGAATATCTTCATTGAGCAGAACATCACTCAGGCTGCCTTTGGGGCAGTACTCTGTCACAATGGCGACATTTGGCACTTCTATACAACCTCCAATGAATTTGCAGAGATTGGGATGGTCAAGTTCCCTGTGAAAATGAATAGAAATCACAGCATATCAATAATATTCATGGATGTCTCCCCTGCTTTTTGTACAGTAACTGGAAAACCAAGTGGCTTGTCTCACAATGTAGAGAGAAAAGTAAAACAAGTATAAGGAGATTTTGATCTCATGTCAAAGTTTGAAAGAAAGAGGAATGTGAATTTACAGTCACATTTGGACAGACTGTAACCCCTGTAAAAACAGTGTAAAAATGGAGCAACATACACTTCTGAGGTTTTACATCTTACCTCACTTGCTTTACTTCTTTACGTATGGATTTGGACAGCGTGAATGTCTTCTTCGTGATTTTCTTTATGGCCACTTTTCTGCCATCACTGAAACAGAACGAAATGCATTTACATAGTTTTAGGCCAACTTCATAAGCCAGCCAGGCTATAAAAATGGACTGGATATTTTTTTCTAGTGTGAGCAGCTTCGTATCTCTAGAGATGAAGTACAGATTTTTAGCATGTCCGTATGTGGGTGTAAATCTGAATGTACATGACAGGTGACAGGGCCCTGTTTCTATGATAAGGGAAGCATGAGTGATTACATTCAAGCATCCTTAATCTGCGGATGACATTTGGAACATGAAAGTGTTAGATTCATTTGAGGTGGCTGGATGATGGAGTAGCAGCAAAGGAAACATCAGAGCTAGTGAAACATACACAGCAAAATCGCTGCTGTTTTGGAGATCCACCACTGAGACATAATATCCTTCTGTTCTCATGGGATGAAGTTTTCTCAGCAGTGAAGTGGCTGAATTTGATAGACAGCAAAGCAATTTTCCTTGGAAGAATAAGGGAGTCCAGGTAAGATACATACAGGACTATAAATACAGAGTACAGTGTTTGTGGTGAGGCAGATATAGGTGCATCACCAATGAGACCGAATGCCCCAGTCTTGTATCTTTCACCCTTAACGTGTTTGACCTTGATTCATCTTAGGAAAATTATGATCATGAAAATGTCATTATTCAGAAAGAAGCAGCAAAAATGCTCACTGTAAAAGATCTATGCTGGACACAGTGTCTTATCAATGAATTGCCTGTGATTTTCCAGAATAGGGATCTACGCTGAAAAGGCAGCTGCTCCCCAGCCAATGACTTCAGTCCTGCAAGGCACAGATCCTGCATCGTGTATTTAAATGGTAGGTATTACTTCCGTCTTTGCAAATGTTCCACCTCTAATTTTATTATTTTAATGGAAAAAAAAATCTTTTTGATAGTGGGATATGGCTATACACTTTGCCCATATAATTATATGATGTGCATCTTCATAATGTGATCCAGAGGTGAAATGGTCTTTATCTTCAGTAGCGTCAGCTGGTTTCAGGACAAGATTTCTAGTGTGCTACTGTATAGGATGCTGCTCTTCAGTGCAAAGAACTGTGCATTGCCTACAGTTTGCAAAAAGGCTGCATAAAAGCCCTGGTTCCAAATCTATTTGAATGGTAACAGCTATTCATTAACAGATGCAACACACATTATGCAGCCACATCCTTTTAACAAGTCCCCAGGAGAAAAGGGGAAATGATACCCAAAACAGAAGCTTGGCATGTAAGATATTCCACAGCCAGTATGTGGTACAGAAGTCAGATGATGATACTAACTTCCTGGATTTGGCCTAACAAGAGAAACTCAAGCTTTTGCACGACCTATTGACAGTAAAGTGGCAAGAATCAGAAAGCAAGTGAAACTATAGTATAGTAGGTACTGCAGTAAATGAGTAATACATTGACTTACTATCTCCCAGTCTGGGTGAAGTACTGTTTCCTGGACACATTAGCAGCAGCTGTGCAGGAGCTCAGCGCAGTGATACAGCTGGCATTGGAGTCACTGGGTGCTGGGGCAGCACTCATCATGCTTCCTGTTGCTGTCTGTACTATTCGATCTAAAGGGGATGTAGGATGAGAAAAGGCACCTGAAGATGCATATTATTGCGAAGGTGGAGATTCCAGAGGCAGAGAAATATAGGGAAATCTCCAAATCTTTGCATCTCAGCTGGTCTTACTAACTATTAAGACAGAAAGCCATTGCTTGGAATGTGATTGCTGCATAAAAAGTAAAAAAGTGCCAGAGCTGATTCATTGCCAGACATCTTTCACATTAATCCCCAGGATTTGATGCGTTTCATTTCTCTGATTAGCCCTTGCTGCTAGTTAGCTGCTGAGGACAGAACCCAGAGAAGCGGAGCAAGCCCTGTGCCATATTTTAACAAGTCTATTTGGAGCTCCTAGAAGACTGCAAAGTACAGGGATGTGGGAAGTGATTCTGACACCAGAGGAAAGTCAGAGAAGAGCAACAATAGAGTCAGATGAAAAAAAAATCAGCGATCTCAATGTATGTTTTTAAATCTCTGTTGACCAGCTCAAGGTAAGAAAATGGATTTCAAAACAAATTTAATTGATTACATATAGTTTCACCATCACCAATTAGAACCCAGATTTAGCCGATTAGTCTCAACATTGCTGAAACCTCTTAACTCTCCCCAGTATCAGTATCCAATAAAGTGCTGCTGAGGAAGTTCAGCATCTCACCTTGCATCAGGACTGCCATGTTCCCACACCATAGTATTATCCATATGCAGTTCAAAATTGCACTGACATTTGGAGTCTTTCTACAGCATTTCACCCACAAATCATAGAATCATAGAATGAGATCCCTCAGAAAGCTTTAAGAATAAGAGTCTGTGTGTATGTGTATATGGTGCAATGCTCCAGAAAATGACTTTTCTTGAAAAAATAAAGCTAATTTCTCGCAGTACAGGCTACATACCCTGGGTACAGCACTGCTGATATATTTCCATTTAGACAACTGTACATTTCAGGCTACTATGGGTATCTCTGGACAGCTCTGTCCAGAGGAGACATAATTTCTGTTTCCAAATCTCATTATACTATCAATCCTCATTACTCTTAAGTTGTTAATTATCACTCCTAGGTCTTAAACAGTATTGTTTCTTTGCAGGTTCCTCTCCAAGAAAACTACCTTTCATCTTGGATTTCCAAATTAATTTTTCATGTGTTAATTTTTGATCATGCTTCTAATTTCCTTCAGTCTCTTTCTATTTTGCTCCTCCCACGTGGTGTTTATGACCTCTTCTAATTCATTATCAGCTGAAAATTTGCTTGTGTTCCTTTTTGCAATATTGAACAACACTTTTCCTCGAGTGTTCCGTTTCTTTTTTCACAAATCTGGATTGAAATTCAGTTTGGTTTATGATTAATTAATTAAATTAACTAATTTCTCTTAAAAACAGTCTCTTTAACATCTCTTTACAACAGTGAGGATATCATATCAAAACTACACAGAAATTAATGTTCAAGTCCAGAACAGAAAGTATGTCTACTGTATATTAACACAAGAATGCTTGGCACTTCTACTAGCAACAAAATTACAAGACACAGGTAAAGCAGACATCTTTCGAGCAATTCCTTACAAAGACAGAAAGTGAAAGTGCACATCAGTATAGACCTATCAGCTTCAGCAGATTTTTATAGATTTTCCCTTTCTGAGGGTTTAGGATTTTTTTTGTCCTACTGAATGCTAAAACAACGAAAAGCAAACTAAATAATCTGTACCTATTTTAAGTGCAGCACAATAAAGCATATAATAAAATATTATTTCATTCTTAACATATTTTATATCTAGAAGGTAAAATGAATAAAACCTCTGGCCACAATGAATTACTTTTTGCAGCAATTCTGCTACAGATAGCATACACTGAGAGAAATTAAGATCATATTATATATCTCATTATATTTGTGCAAATTCAGGGCAAATTAGTGAGACCAATTATACAGAATGATACATGCACTGAAGCAACTGTAATTTATTTTTTCCAAGTCCAGAGGTTATATGTTTATTTTGGGATAGGCCTGCCTTTTTTTAACTGACACATCACCATTAAAAAAAAAAGGAAAAAAAAGAAGGAAACTATTTAAAACAACTTTGACACCTAAAATTTCAATAAATAAAAATATCAGTGATCAGCTGATAGATGTTACAGAGATTAAATTTTGGACATGTCTTTCACAAATTGGTTCACCTTTTGTGAGACCCTTAAAACATGAAGACATACTTTTGATTGTGATTATGTATCAAAATTATTAAGAAACTGATAATAGTATCAAAATCACAAGTTACTAACCTTGTTTGATGCAGGTGAAGTCTATAATCCAGCTTTCATCCCAAAACATCTTTTGTTTCTGATATTGAAACCACTACAAAAATAAACCAAATTCATTTCTGATGTAGCCTTACTGATTTTGAAATAATTAAGACAGAGATTATTTTTTTCAAATATGAAAGTTTGTCAGTATCCAAACAAAATCTGATCTATAAACATCCAACATATATTTTGAGTAATAATAGAACCAAGAGCATTAATAACAGTCTTAGAAGAAAACAGCATCTGATAAATCCCCTAAGTGCCAGCAGATTAAATTATACAGCTGTTACAGCTGCAGCCAATACCAGAATGTCAAACCAAAGCAGCATTTTACTCTCATTATGCCATTTTTTGTAGTGTGGATTTTAATATTAGGAATGATGCATTCATTGAAACAGGTAACAAAAGCCCAGATAGTACTCAAGGAACATTGTGTGGAGATTGTGTCAATATTTTGGTAGAAATTCATGACAAATATAGAGCTCACCGAACCAAAATTAAGTCATCCTATTTATTTCAAACAATTTCTGGGAAAAGACATCTACATTTTATCTCGCAAAGGTATGACTGAACAAAGATGTATTAGCTAGAAGTGACCACTAGGCTTGCTACAGATGCTGATATAAAAAGAAACCTCTCCTCTGCTTGAATGATTAATGAAGGCACTAGATTCCCAGACAGTTCTTTTTACATTATATTAATTACTGAACTGGATAAAAGGATTTTTCCTATTTTGTTTACTTATCACCTAAATAAAAAAGATGCTACTGCAGAAGTTAGCAGGAATGACTGTAAAGAAATGCAAGAAGAAAAAAATAAACCTCAAAACCTACAGTAAGATAGCAGGAATAATAGGCAAATTTTGCTACCAGACATTTACATAAACCTATGCAAGACCAAGAAACTCCATTTCTCTTTCTAAAATTCCAATTGTTTAAAAATGTCTGAACTTCTCATTTGTCCAAATACATATTTCCATTAGATTATATGGTTTTACAGCATAGCTACTGTAAACACATTTGTAAAATGCTCAAATAGTTTTCAATAGTGCTTCCCTTCCTAGCTCACAAAGCCACGCAGAGAGGCATGGAATCAAGAAAAAATAGAATTGTGATTCAGGGCCCCCTGTAGTACCTAACTTGGTGGGCCATCAGCCCTCTCCTGCCCATTCCACTTCAGCGCACTTGCCTACCTCAGATGCTCACTGCAATTGTGGTACGAGATGGAAAGAGAAGGAAACCCTGAGTAAAAGAGGAGGCTATTGATTTATAGGAGCTATAGGCCAAACCACAAATAAATGATCTGTTATCTACATAGTCAATATAATGATTCTACAACTGCCGTATTCACTTGCTAAATCCTTGTTATAAAATTGAGAAATGTTTTTTATTTCTCAAGATGCAGACACATAAGGACTGTAGGTCCTATTTCCCAGAAGCACTGTGAAGTAATAAGTCATAGTAGCATGCTGCATCTGCTTTATAAAGATATTTTCATTCAAAGGTATCCAAAACTACTTCTTCTATATTCATACACTCCTCTCTCTTCATTCCCTTTTTGTTTTTCCTTCATGAGTCTGTTATAATAAGTGATAACTACTGTGCAAAATTAGTCACTTTGAACTGATGTAAACTGGTTCAGTTACACAAAGCAAATGAGCCTATAAATAAAAAACACAAAAAACAACCACAACAAAAACAAAGCAGAAAAAAAAAGAAAGATCCTCTTCTCATTATTTCCTTTGAGAATATCCCAAGTTGAATGTTTTCCCCTATAAATTGTATTTGGACTCTGAAATTTAATGGCCTCTGGTGGAGCTAATCCCTTCATGAATTTACCTAATTTGTTTTTGAATTCATATATATTTCTGACCTCCATAGGGTTTCGAAGCAGTAAATTTCATAACAGAGTTTTATTCTGAGTGAAAAGTACTCTTACTTCACTTGCACCCCTTAGTTCCCATGTTGTGAAATACCTCTTCTTCCTTCCCCAGTAGATATCCATCCCTCTGTTACATTTCTATTCACTCCTGTCTTACAGGATGAAAATTCCTAGTCCAGTGAGCCTCTCCTTGTGAGAAAGACCGAAAAGTTGTTTCTCTTCCTTCTGCCTTCTTCCACAGCACACAGGTTCTGGATGCAGAAAAAAACCTACCCCACTACTAAGAGCGAGCTACACTCTAACTAACTAAATCATGGAAGTAAGAAAAATAGAAGAGGAGAGAAAGGATACTTACTATCACTGTCAAAATGAAGCCAGTGCAGACTAAACATATTGGTAAGGCAATTGCTATCCTAGCATCAGCAGACAGTGGGCATTCTCCACAATCTGCCGGGCAGATAGAGCAGCCTTCTTCTTCCTCACAAAGGCCATCTCCACAGACTGAATAGAAAATGAAATACAAATCGGAATATTTTAAGGAAGTTTCATCCATCCACAAGACTGTATTCAGATTTAAACACATGGTTCCATAGCCAGAAAACCTCAGAGTACCAGAGAGAATAAATTATGAAGAATCCAGAGATAGCACCCCAGAAGCTGAAAGAATAATCTGAATTTTTAAATTGATACAGAATCTCTTTGATCAGATCAAATTGCTAATGACATCAGAGCCTTTGACATGTTTTGTGTATAAATCAGTCCATCACTACTCTGTTTCTCATTGTCCATCTGTTTTCTTCTGAGACTTAAAATTCCTCAAGGCAGGGTTTAATCCAGCCCTTGAGATCCCCAGAAGCTGGTCACCCTTCCTTGGCAGCAGTAGAAGACAATGGGTATTGCAAAATGAAACCTTGCAAACCATACTGCAAGGATTTCTTTTTTTCCAAGGTCTTAGGAAAATCACCATCAGTATCAGATATGATTTAAAACAAAAGCCCTGAAGGACAAAACTCCTTCTCCCATGTCCTGAATAGTGTTTCAATTTTTCCTTTATGACTAAACTAATATCATGCTGTACTTCAGCCTTCTGAGACAAGCTGAAGGTATTAATCTGTTACTATGTAACTTTTTTTTTTTTTTTAAAAGCCTCAACAAAACAAAATCCACTGCTCAGTATTAATTCCGCCTCAGTCCATTTGACTCCAGTATAATACCAGGATAATCACAGAAGTCACTTTCTGCCTTAGGGGAAAAGCTGCACTTTTAAAATTTCTTTTCTGACAAATTGTAAGTTTCCTGGAAAACTCAGCTGCAGCTGTCTTGAAATGAATAGCAAATTCTATAGCTAAATACTTCCATCCACATTGGAGTTGCTTTGGTTGTTTTTGGTTTTGTTTCCATAACATCAGGAAATATATTCTCAAACTTCCAGAAGAGTAGCTAACAAGTCAACTGTGATAACATTGTATTTTACCCAATATTCTTCTTCAGATTGTGTGCTTAATTTATTAAATAAAATCTACTTTTTAAATTTTACATTCGTAAGATAATTGTCACTGTTATTTCTGCTTCCCTACATACAGCTATGCTAAAGTGAATGAAAGACTGATGCCTTTGGGAGCAACTGAATTCTAATGTGAACAAAGGAAGCAAAATGGATTTCTAACTTTCTAATGTGCTTATTGCCAGTCTGCTCCCCTTCAGATGAAGAGCATCCAGACCCTCACAACATGCTAGCTGGAAGAACATTTTCACATCCCCATCAGCTGCAGACAAGCCTTGCAGTACTTGACACCATTGGTGATGGTATTTGACTTTACCTGATTTACAGAGTGGCTTCCTACTGTTCTAGATTGATACACACCTTAGAAGCTCAAACACTTTTTCATGCTCTTGGTATCCATGCATGAATGATAAAAGCATTGAGTTTTGCAGTCTGTAAATAATTCACTCACATCTTCATTTTTTATCATACCTACTGCAGGAAGGACTGTAGTTTTCGCTTCCAGAGCAACTTGCATTCTCCCAACTCTGATGTGTGCAATGAGAGAAGTCACACCCACGTGAACTAAAACAACCTGCCAAATAAGTGAACAAAGGAGCAAGCATCAAAACTTCACTTGCATGCAGTTGGGTATCATAACAACAGTTGTCCAATTGTAGTGTCTGGTGAAAGACGGCATGCATTTTTCCAGAATTGGGAAGGACGGGTGTCCTTGACTGGGGAGACAAACAGAAGCAGGGTACACAACTCTTGTGCAAAAGGCAGGTCTCATGTTCTTCCTGCTGTGTATTCTTTTCACCAAGCAGATCAAGCATTCTGCCTTGTGCTTCCCTTCTGCTATGTAGAAGCCCCCTAATGACCATACACAGTCCACAACACAGTCCAGTCAGTGGCGCAATATACTGTTAGTGTAGGCTGTAAATGGACAGATTATGCTATTTTATTCCTCCCATCCCCATTCCTTCTACTAACTGCCGAAGGAGTAGCAGTGGGAAAAGCTGTTACTTCCAAGTCAAGTCAGTTGGGAACTGATATTACTCATATGCATCACTTACAGACGTAACACTGACAAATGAATTAGATGGGCAACATGTACCTAAGCTGCACTAAACTACTAGCCCTGAAAAGAGCAAACCAGATAAAATCCTGTAGGCAATAAATATCCCTTACCTTGGCAGTCCAGTTTCTTTGGCTCATTTTACCAGCTGTAGACAAAGTGTGAGTAAATATCTGGCCATCATCTGGGATCCACGGACCACATATTCCTCCTCTCCCCTTTAACAGACATACTGATTATGTCAGTAAACACCACACAGTGAAAATCCTAACTCCTCCTCTTACTTTCTAAAATTACTTGCATTCTCAAATAGAAAATAAAGTGATATTTTATAACCAAATAAATTAAAATACCAAAGAACAAGCAACACCGTTCTGTGATAAAAGACAAAATAAGAGAGAAGTGATTGTACTTATACTGAGTGAAAATGTAGTCCAAATTTTAAGAGCAGTAATTCTATGATGGTAATACACTGTTTCAGGATTTGCTGTATTAGAAGGAGAAACAGAATCATATCCCACTTTTAATATTTTTCTCAAAGGGTTTTATTGCAGTTTCATTCTTGGCATGACTTTTTTTTTTCCTTAATGAAGAAGGCAGGCATCTCTTCTGTGCCTGTTTGCAGAGCATTTCTCAGTAAAGCTGTTAAGATGTAAACCTCCCAGCAATTGCAACCATAGACGATTATTTTGGCTATTAGAAGGTCTTGCCTTTTTTTTTGATTGTTTGAAAGGATTAAGTCTGTCTCCTAACTCCAGATATATCTTTAGGTACTTCTTTCAATGCACTGTAAGACATAAACCAAATCAAAAGAAATGGAGTTCATGTTAACCAAGATAAAATATTTTAGAAGTCATGACATTGCAAAAAAAAAATCAAACCAACAAAACCTCTTGAATTATGCAAAAAGCTCACATTGAGGTGTCTCTTGATTCTTATGCAATGATACTCATGGCCCTCTTGCTGTATGACAGCCAACCTACTTAGACTTCTTCAAAGTAGGAAGGAAAATATTTACAGCATTACAAGAAAGCCAGATGATGCATGTTGGCTACATGCTTTCACATTTTCCACACCTTAATTCCATGCAGAACTAATTGTGAAAGTAAGAAATAATGGAAAGATTACCACAGTGGTGGGATGTTGAAGTTCATTATTATGTTTCTAGAAAAAAGCTTTGATGTGGTGATTCCAGCAAGGATTCCACTTTTAAACCGAAGTCCTGGTATCAGCTAAGGCCCCCAGGGAGTCATTAATAAGAAAGCTCCTTAAGAAGGGACTGCCAAGAAATAAGCTAGAGATCTTGTGGAGACATTAAGCCTTCACACAGAAGGGTACATGAAATAGCCACAGGATGTGTAGACTAGGTTTCCTATTGCACCATCTTTGATCATGCAGAATGTGTCAGACTGCCAGAAGGGAGATCAACAAGAAAGACTGAGAACTGCATGAAGGTTGTTATGCAGGGTAAAGCTTACCTTACAGACAGAAAAAAAAAAAAAAAAAAAGAAAAAAAAAAGGTGTCCCAAACTGTATTGTTAGAATCAAAATTTTAAATACTCATTCGAAGAGGGACAGTCTCTTACAATGAGCAGGGCAGATAAGAATGGTACCTTACCATTCTTATGGTCACAGGGCAGGTCACATTGCGTGACCAAAGTTGTTATCTTGTATTTGGATTCCTTTTTTTGCTCTGATCTAATACAGAAAAATTGTTCCATCTCAGGACATGTGTATACAGGCTTCAGTTCTACAAGTCACGCCCAGTGATACTCACCCCACTCAACTTCAGTAATTCAAGCAAATCATTCAGGGCCCCTCTATGAGCTACAGAAACAGTAACACCTCCAACTGACAATTCACCTGCTTGCTTTAGAATGAAATGGTCTGTCTTTCTTTCGCTATTGACTGTACAGAGACCTGAGCCAAGCAATCTCCAAAAGATTAAATTGGCCCCACTAAACATGAGAGATTCTGAATGCTGCCTTTTCAAAAAATCCAGCCATTTATACTCAGCACCCAGTGTAAAAATTCTAAAACTGACAGACATCCCCACAGTGGTTTTAGTAAACTACAGATGTGATCTAATTGTAATCACAGAAAGACTTTATAAACTTGAACCTTGTTATGACAAACATGTTTCACGCAGTAGCAAGAATGGAGCAGCTGATGCTGCACTGTTACACTAACCATGAAGGCCAAAGGACAGGAATGAATGTTGGCATGGTGGACACAGCAGTTCTCCCCATTTGCATCTTTCCAGCTGGTGGGACACTCATGCTCCTCACAGAACTCCTTTGCAGCAGTCGCATTGCTAGAAGAGAAACTTTTATACTCATTCCTCGTTCCCCAAAATTGCAACAAGTACATGAGAACCTGTTCTTTACCCCAGATGGAAAAAACAGAGCTGCAAAAACATACACAGTGAAATAAATACTGTTATCTATTCCCTTCTCTTTTGTTTTGCTTCTAGTTGAAGCAGTCCTAGAGCAATGAAGACTGCTGCCAGCCAGACCACTGTCTACTGCCATGTGATAGGGACTTCTGACAAATACTATGCTGCAAGCAGGTACCAGTGTCCACCCCTCTCCCCAGACCAACTTCATCACCAGATGGGATTACTTGGCACCACTACATTTGGCACAGAAGAAGATACCATAACTCCCACTACCAGAAACATGCATGCCTGGCTACTTTAATTCTCGGTGTTTTCAGTTACATACCTTCATCTATGCGTGTGATTTGTACATACCATTCAGCTCCAATCTTTGCTCCACCACCCAAACAACCAAGGAAAATAAAAATATTGGACAATAATATCAGATACAATTCCCCAAACTAAAAAAAAATAAGCAAAACCTGGACTTTATGAATAGACTATTCTGCAAAACAAGGTGGACCTTTTGAAAGTTTGTCGCTGAACGATGAATGTAGTTACCTGGAAATGTGTGATGAAACATTTTTTCCCACTTTTTTCCTCAGTTACACTTTCAGTTGTTTATCGTTCTAATAAACAGACTTAGCTTTAAAATAAAATCATTTTTCAAAAGCATGGTTTACTCAATAGAAACAGCAAGACTAAGTTCTAGGGTTTAATTTAAATGTTATGCACTTCTGATGGATCTCTGTATTCAAAGCAACAGCATAGCACCAGGATTTATTTTTCAGCACATTTTTAATGATAGAAGAACTAGCCAGAAGAACTAGCCAGTAAATCTACTCAGCCAAATGAGTAGATTTAAGAAAAGATTATATTATAAGAAATAAACACTAACATAGGGGATCAGGTTGACATAGATTGTATTCACAGCCAGATTTACAAAGATATAGACATACTTGAAACCTGAGATAAGTAAATTCATCAATCCCCAAGACATCTATACAGATAAAATATTATAATCTAATGGCCTTTGAGCCCATGCTAGGATTTCAAAAAATACTTAAGCAATTGGTGTGTAATACCCTTACATGTTTGTCTTTATGGCTGCTTTGTAAAATTTATCCTGTATTATTTTTCATTCTAGCCTCATCATGGCTTCACCCAATTATGCTGATGCCCATACGTTGACTTGCCAGCATCAGCCATATTTGGGTCAGCCACTGTAAGCTTAGGAGTCAACCAGATAGCCTTCTAGTTAAAAAGAGGTGTAAATTTAATCCTTTTGAAAAAGTGCAGCACAGATCTCACTCTTTTTAATCCACTGCAAATGGATTCTAGGCCATCTTTCAATATAAAAAAAAACCTCTCTGGATAACAGCTTTTACAGTCTGCACTTTGCAATGTGAACACTCAGACTGGAAGGGGAAAATGAGAGGTTTTCCATAAACATCGCTTACACTAACCAAGTACAGCACAGAAAGTGGGGAAATACAGCTACAGCCTGTCCCCATTGTTGTATATGGATGGAGAACTGCTATGTACAGACAAAAATGTAAAATTAGGGTGTATTAGCCTTTTAGTGATCTGGACTTATAAACATTCTGTATTTAACTTCTGTTCTCTACAGATACCAACACAGTCTCTGAGCTGATATATAAGCTTTTAGACTGATTTCAATCCCACAGAAATCAAAAGAAGTTCATATTGAATTCAGTGAATTCAGGGTTGGGCCAGCCTCTTTTTCATATCCGTGTCATGTGCTTCAAACACACATGTGATTATAATAACTATAGGACACAGGTAGTTTGTGACTCCTGCTTAAACTTCATTTGTAAATTCCTTGTGTAGAGAAGGCAAGAACTGATGTTCAGAGTTGTACTGATACAGTAATGCAGATACAGGATGACGTGCTCTATCCTTGACCACGTGGGCAAGCATGCCATGATGGCTGCTCTGAGAGCAAAGCCATTGCAGAGGGGAAAATACATGGGGAAACAGAGCTATAAGAGACCTCAAGAGATACAAGGGATGAGCGAGGGGCCCCAGAGTATGTGTTCCAGTTATGTTACTGAAAATGTGCACACAGAATCCTCACATACTTATGACCATGAAAGCATTTTTATAGGAGGTAATACCTGTGAGAAAGGATTCTATTTTGCACTGCGTATTGATAAAAGCCATCTGAAGCAACAACTGCATAGGTCACATTGAAGAATTCCCCACTCACAGCCTTTTCTGGAGGCCTTTGTACCCATGCCATCTCCAGGCCTAGAAACAAGACAATTGTGGATCAACACATATGCTATACTTTTCTATTTTACAGATGCATAAAAATGTAAAACTTTCTCTGTAGTGATTTTCACCTGTTGTTCCTATTCCTTTTAATGAGCCCAAACCAGTCATCCATTTTAGTAGCTGTATAGGTTAACACAAATGCACACTAATTGAACAATTCTGACACACTTAGAAAAGATCAAGCAATTGGAGAAATATGACAAAAAAAATCTAGTTATCTTATCTAAACTAAACTCCCAGTAGAATGCAGTGCTGCTTGTCCTGATACATTTGTTTTCCTCTTTGATCAGACAATAAACATTGCTCTTCATTCTTGGCTTTCATTGAGGTGCACCTGGAAGAACAAAAACCTCTAGAACACATGAAATTCAGTCAAAATCCTTACCCTCATGAGACATAAATTATATATAGAAATAATTATATATTTAAGAAAGTTTTCTCATTTTATAAAACCATATCACATCTAGAGCAGAGGACAGTGGAAGGAGTGCTTCTCAGACATTTCTACACTCTTACTAGGAAAGATAATTTATCCCAGTCATGTCTTTTGTGCCTAGGACACCTTATTACCTGCTCTAAGCCTGGGAATGAAGTGCAATAAGAGGTAGGAGAAGTTTTTAATTCTTATTTTCAAACAACACTATCAAAATCTTCCCACTCTATTCACCTACATCTTTCCATATTGTTGGATGAAGGTTTTAATTCACGTCACATCAAATTACTTACTGATTATTTACATCATCAAAGTGTGTAGCTCTCAGTTTGTCAGGAAAATTTAAATCCCTTCTGCAGGGGAAGGGTAAACCTGCCTTTCAAGAGGTTCTCGGTTTTTTGTTGTTGTTCAGTTACAATCTTGTATATTACTTTGGAGTTGTTTTTACAAGTGTATTCTTCAATTGCACTGTTAGTGAAGCTGTTATTTTTTCCTCTAAACATAATTCCCTTTCAAATATAACGAAGCAAATTGTAAAATAACCTCTTGCTTTCACATCTCCCTTGAAAAGTAAACACTCATTATGAATACTAACACCATGAGAGAAACTGCAACACAAAGATTTACAAAGAAAGCTAGTGTCATTTGCACTAGAAGGTAAGAGAGGGCTGAGCTTCAGAGAATGTGAGAGAATGAAGACAAAAGGTCAGAATGAATTTCAGTTAAATTACTTTCTACTTGCCTTTAAAGGTCTCTTATTTCAATGTTAGCTACTCCCACATCTAAATGCTTTGAAGATCCTGTGTTAAATCCACAGCAATAAGGCTACAGTACATGCCTCTTGTTTTGCTCCTAGCAATGCCCAAAAGATGGTAAGGAAAAAACACAGAGAAAGGCAGGATAGAGCCTGGAGTTCATTCTAAAAGTAGTTGTAAAGGATATATGTTAATTAAGCAACCTACGCATACTAGTTTCCCTTGTACTCAGTTCACACTTTGATTATTAGTAAGAAGAGCTTTAAACAAGTCATCTGTTCTGATAAATAGTTATTTCGTGTTAAAGCAATAGTAAATTCATATAGGGATAAATGTCTTAGTTGACAATCATCTAGTTAGTCTTTGAATTTCACTGTTCCCACAGAACTCTCTGGAAAACATTTAATTGTAATTCTGAGCTGAGTGTGACCCAGCAGTATACTTTCCGGAGTGTTTTATCAGTATTAGTTTCCCAGGTGTTCTTGTTTTTTCTAAAAACCTATTGAAACATATTGTCTCTGGTATTATCTTTTACAACATAAACAAAAGTATTCCTTAACATCAGTTATTTATCAGTTAGAGAGTCACAAAATCATGGAATAGTTGAAATTGGAAGGCATCTCTGGAAATCATTTGGTCCAGCCATGTGTTGCTCAAGGTAGAGTCACCTAAAACAGGTTGCTCTAGATTTTGTCTAGTTGGGTTTTGAAAATCTCCATGGATGGAGAAGCCACAACCTTTCTGGGAAACCTGTTCTACTGTTTGATTACCCTTACAGTATAAAATATTTTTCTTGTATTTAAATTAAATTTCCCATATTTCAGTTGCTCTTTAATTATTTTTCAATCTCAAGCAATCAGTTACCAACATTCAAAAATATTCTATGTTATCATGTAAATTCATGTTCAAAGCTGAGTAGAATAAGTGGTTAAAGACCTCAGATTTTTTGTAAGTACTCATGGAACACAGTTGTGATCAAGGTGGAAAAGCATGATGTGTAGAATCAGTGATTTTGCTTACTGGCTGGAGACTTTAAGCACAGAAAACTTTTGAATTGACACTACAAAATTTCAGTAATGACTCAACAGAATTTGCTGCAATGCAGAGCTCTCTGCCTGCTTTGTTTGGATTAAGTTGCATTTGGTTCTCTAATGAGAAATGAAATGTTTTCAGTTTCTTTCTGGGGGAAGGGATTCAGCTGTTTCTATTACTTTTTCTTTTGGAACCAATGAATATTGGACAAATAATTGCTCTGGAATATCTTTTGGTTGTTTTCTTTCACTTCTCTAGAAAGAGAGGTTGTCACTGATTCAGATGCTTTCCATCATGCATAAGATTCATCATAAGTTAGGTATTATTCTGAGTACTTCAATTTTGGGTTTGCAACCATTCCCCAAGCAAGAGCTGACCTTTATCTGGCAGCTTTAGAGCTCACTCACCTCCACAGTCCAGCATGTTATACTCATCTGGTTTTTCCAGGGGCCAGCAGTCATAGTCTTTGTTGTCTAAATCATGCCAGCCCTCCACTAATACGACCTGCCAGAAAAAAAAGCATATAAATAGACTCCAAAAAAGAGACAGGAAAGGGAAAGGATGAGTTCCATCTCCAAAGTTTATCTTTCTTCTAAAGAAATCAACCCAAATGCAGAAACATAGCGTGGCATATTTCACTCTCTTCACCTTCTGGAGGAAAAAACGACAGCTTCCTAGGGGTACACAAACTTGATCAGTATATTTTTTTGATCTACCCAGAAATTAGGTGTGAAACAATAAGGGGACTTAGCTAATCTTTCTCTTGCAGAGGGTTTTCTCTAGAAAAAGTGGGTGTTCTAAATCATATGCAAAGGGACATTTGATTAAAAGAGTGTTTTCGCTTTTAAAATGGCACGCTCGACTCCAAAATGCTTGGTTTCTGTTAATCTTTTACACCTAAACTCTTTGAATGAATCATTTTTCCTTATACCTTTAATAACACAATACAACTGTTCATTATATGAACGTTAAAATATATAATTATAGATAATGTTAAGATTGCATAAGCCTATTGCAAGTATAATACGGCATCTTAATGGCATAAAGATTGAATTGCAACAGTGGCAGGATATACACTATACCTGTAGATATATTATACATTATAATAGGTATATTAATCATGTAATAAAATATACACTCTAGGACATATATAAAC
>JAOXJM010000019.1:69942017-69966819 GCA_026413425.1 Tringa solitaria
TATGATAATGCACCCTGGTTTTATTCCACTTCTAGTAAAAGGTAATAGTTTCTATTCATAGAAAATTCATTGCTATTATTTTTCTATATATTATTTGAGGATAATTATCTACTGTATTATACAATTAATTATCAAAGCATTCATGGAATAAGATAGAATTATACAACTGATTCTTTCAATATATTCTTCTATTACTCTTGTTTTACACATTACTAAAACAACATTCAACAATTGCCTGGTATAAATAGCTGTCTCACTGCAATAAGCCATCTACAATTCTTTCCATATGCACAGGGAATAAGTTCTGGTAAGCAGATCTATGTAGTTTACCTACCAATAAACTGAGGAGGCTTCGGAGCCCTAAGGCTGATATTTTGTCAGCTCTCATGCTCCCTACCATGCACCCAGCTCACCAAGTGTCAGGGCTGCTTCTGATGTTGCTGCTGCTACTGAATTTGATGCCCTTGCCTGAGAAGGGGAGTTGCTAAGCAAGCTGATCCTGGCAACTCCAGCTGCTGCAGCTGTTCTGCCTCCTCCTTCCCTCATCTGCCTTACCCTGCTTTTTCTCGGTGCAGGTGGAAACACCCCTCTGCACCTCCGCCGAACCTCTCTGAAGAATCACCACTGGTGTTAGGGCAGCCCCGCTCTCAGGCAATTGAAGTTTGTGCCTCTGTCAGCACAAAGCTGGAAAAGCAATGAGAGGATTTTATTCCCCTACCTAGTTGAATTTGGGCAGCATCTGACCCTTAGACAAATGAATCAATACTGTGGAAATAAATGTGGAGGGCCTGGAGGAGAGATGTATAAACTCTAAAGCAAGAAAAGGTCACCTATAAATTGTAAAAGCAGAGGTTGGACTATGTGGTATCCTAAGGTCCCTTCCAACCTGAATTGTATCAGGCCCTATGACTTCAATTTCTCAGTCTCTGGAGGTGTAGGACAACTTATACCCGAGAAGTGTCCTGCTATACACACAGGTGAAAGAGACCTCTGCCCAGCTATGCTGGTACGATAAAGACATAGATGTGTCCGTGACTATTTCTGTTTTCTGAAGTCACTGCCAACACAGAACTTCAGTTGTGATTCAGCTCTCACGAGTATTTGCCTGCATTTTCTCTGGAATTCTGGCTCTCAGCCCAAACTGACATTACTAATCTCAGTCAAAATGCCTGGACTTCGCTATTTATTGCATCAAAATTGCATGAAAAAAATGCAATGTGTGCCCAGTTCATCTTGAAAGGGGTTGTAGATCAATTAAAAAATCTGTTTGACTTCATTCATAAAAGAGAAATTTGTATAAACTAATATATTTTCTGTTGGAATTTTTGTAGTGAAATCCTAAACCTCCTTTGTGTTGTGTCTTCCTATACTTCGATATGACCACTTGACCCAAATTATAGGTTTCAATATATGAAAGTCTTTAGAGTATTTCAGCTTGGCTGTGTGGTAGAAAGAGAAAAGAAAAAAAAAATGCCCTTTTTTGGCTAGAATTATCTGCTTAAAAGAACTCTACATATATTAACATCTTGGAGAGGTTTTACTGGTGATTTGGTTTAGGATGTCTTGTGCTTAATGAGGAATTTGCTGGCAGGGAAGCTAAGGATTACAACTTGTTAGACCCTACAGCAGCCAAAAGATTACCAGACTGATCCTATTTTCTTTAATAGGACTGTCAAATACTCGCATGACATTAATATCAGGATTCAAGGACTATAAAGATCATACATTACCTTTATAGCTACTTGTCTGTCACCAAGTTCAGAATTCCTGGAGAGTGACCATGTACAAGAAGCTGGTCTGGGAATCCTGAATTAAAGATGGGTGAGTTGGAATGGATGGTGATTATCTGATTTAAAAATCTATCCCAGCTATTTGAGAAGCACATTACCACCTCTGCATTCAAGCACTGGAAATTTTAAAAAGGAAACCAGTGAGGAGCATTTAGCAATATAAATTTATGAACCTTGGTAAAAAGAAAGGATTGATAGCTCAGTCAGTAATACATTCTTCAGGTTTATCTACAACTCTCTGTATATAAAGAAAATCAAACACAGATTTGAATAAAGTGAGATGGTCATCTCAAACCTAATAATCTTTGCTTTAAATTTGTTCCTTTTTCTGTTTGTAAGTTATATGCAGTCACATAATTTGCACTAACATCTTAGCATTGTATCATTCTATGAATGAGCTTATTAACACAATCAGACTCAGTCTAGCATAGATTAACTGAATTCTGCCTACTTCCACTTGACTGGCATAGTGCAATAATACAGTTCTTTGGCTTCTTCTCTTCTTAGAAGACCTCTTAGAAGGGTTTCTTAATCTGAAAAAATAGGCCATTTCCACTGATTGAAATGAAGTTTATAAAATAACTTTATATTTACAGATTTATTTCTGTTGTATTGGCTGTGTTCAGATGGTCCCTTAAGCTACATGGTTTCCATTTCATTCATTAACTCAATAATAATTTCTACTACCAAAGAGAGGGAAAATAAAGATATTTCAAAGTACATATTGGTAGTAGATTTCATTGTATATATTGGTAAAACCATACATTTTTATTAATGTTTTGACAATAATCTTATAACTAAAATATACACATGCAATATTTGTGGAAAATAATAACAATGGTTAAAATATTGCTGAATAAAACTTGATAATTATGTGCTTTCAAGTATTTTAGGAACACAATTTCCAGCAATATAATGAAACAAAAATTACTGTGATGAAGGCTTCAAATATCCTTGAAAATATTTATTTATTCTGGCATTCAAACCTTCCAGATGCTTCTGGTCTTAGTAATAAGTAATAATCTCAAATGGAGATGTTTAAATGACTTTATTATTAATTAGATTAACTTTTCTAGCAATACACTTATTTTCATTAAAAAAGCAATCTCAAAAAAATCAGTACCAGGGCTCATTTGAAATTTCAAAATGATGGCAATCCAAAGACACCATTTATCAGAACTGCATTGTCATTTGTGAAATCAGTAGATAAAAATTAAGTTCCTGAAATATGAAACTTCACTATGCAGAATATGCTCATCCCGCATGTGGGCTGGCATCCTGCTTAATGCTACACCTCTGTGGGCTCCTAGCATCTAAAGGGATGTAAGATTATCTATCCTATTCTCATTTTACAGTGTTAACTCTAAAAAAAAAAAAAAAAAAAAAAAAAAAAAGCATTTTAAATGGCACAGAATCTGAATCTCTTTCTTACTGGGATCATAACGATTATCTTAAAGGTCTTTTCCAACCAAAATGATTCTATGCTTCTGTAACAGGCTAGCCAAGCTTCTGACGCCGTGTTTGTCAGGTGGTGAGCAGGGATGGCCAGAGCACTCTGACACTTCCCTCTAGTGGTTTCATCGGAGAACAACGGCAGAAGACTCCCCCCCGGGAGCAGTCCGGTTTAAGGATTGCCTCCTCTTGATGCACAAGATGCCACAAATGGAGTACTTGGGAGCAGTGTAGCAGAGAACCTGCCTGATCTCAGGTTCTCACCTGGGAGCCTGGTGGCAGCACTCCCCTTCCCAACAGCAGAGTGATGCACTGGACTGCCACAAGAAATTCCCAGTGCTCGGGCATACGGCCACCTTACCACAGCACAGCAAGTGATCATACCTCCACCGGGTCCCCGCGACCATTTGTTTACGCATTTTTAGCCAGCAGAAAATGGTTTGCTGTCCTACATAATGCAGCCCCACAGGCAAAGGGTGTTGATCTTGTCTCTTAATTCCACATCGACACAAACAAGTAGAAGTGTCAAAAGAGGCCTTCCAGTGTGGGCTTCTTATGTGCTTTCCCTGTGGTGCTGGTCCTCCAAGCTTTCTGATGAGATGAACTGGACAGCTGGATCAAAAGACTGATCTGGTTAAAATTGCTCTTTTTTCTTTTTATTATTATTCTGCTGCATTAGTTTTAATTGGGTCAGTATTTTTTTCCTCTCACCCTTTGCCTTTTCTTCTCTCTTCTGGGTGCAAATTCACTCTTATTGAAGTGACACACATGTGTTTGTGCAGTTCAGTGAGACTCAGGCCTCAGCTCAGCCTAGATCAACAAGATTAAAAAACAAGATCTGATTTTCTTCAGAATTCTTTATAATTTAAAAGACTAAACATTGTCTTAAGTTTTGTAGTATATAAGTAGTTTCAGAAGTACCAAGTGCCTTCCATTTGCTGGGAGTGCTGAGCAGGCAACAGGTTTGGGACTGGTGAAATGCTAGAGAGCAAAAAGCAAGTTCCTTCACCTTGCATAAGGCACACACATCGTGGTATCCCTCCATTTCTCTTGCACACTCTCCCAAATACTGGAAGTTTGAGAGAACCGCAAAGAAAGAGGCCTTGGGCTAAAAGAATGGTAACCATAAAATAAAAATGAAGCAGTCACATATTTGTTACTAAAGATCTGAAAAGTTAATGTTAGATGATTAATATTAGATGACAGTTTAACTCGATTGCAGCAGAAGCAGCAAACAGTTACATAGTTTACAAAGGAATAGAGCCGGGTGGCAGTATGGATGCATGACAGATCAGAGAGTTTTGTAAAAAGGCAATTAGGGACATTAAAAACTATATCTAAGAAACTGCTGACTACAACTTACAATGTTATACATACCTCAGAAACCCACAGAAACCTCAAAAATGCAAATGGTATTCATTGGCAAGGTTGCAGGTAGTCTTCACCGGACTCTCAAGTTGCTGGGAACGCTGAACAAATTTATACTTCCATAGATGCATTCCTTGGGTCCACTCTAGTTCATGGGGCATCACAGGAAGGCTTGTTCTGCTGCACCAAACAAGCTAAAGTATTTAATCATTTAAAAAATGTTAGAAAATATATCAAAACTTGAAACAAAAAGTATCATGTAAACTCCCTGCAGGTTGTGTGAAGACTGTCATCTGGGACATGTCACAAACGTGAAGAAGGAATATTTCTCTTTAAGAATATGCACTGTTCTCTGTTTAGAGGATTGACCGGTTACATGAGCTGTTGTGGAAGGAAAGAAATATTCCAGGATTTTCATCAGGTACAGCAACCTATACCTTTTTTTCTTCTAAAGAGAAGGTGGAAAGAATGATGACATCTGGAATTCTGCAAGGAGAATACTCACAGGTAGAAAACTTACAGGTAACAGTGATTCTCTCTCTAGCTGAAAATGCTGTTGGTCTTAATAATTTGAAATACTATATGACTAAAAATCTTTAAAGAAACTGGATAAGAAAAACTGAACTTACAGTTCTCAGAGAAGCCAACATGAACTTCGCTTTCAAAGTGATTCAGGTTAACCTTTAGAAAATCCTAGCCAAAGTACATAACTTAAAAGAGATTTCTGTATCAAGGGATTTGCTTGAATAAATCATTGGGTTTCTGTTACTATAATGCAGCATGTCAATGCTGTAGTTGTTCAAAGGGCATTCAGCAAGTCTGAGAACGTGAGAATGAATTTCAATTTGATAGGATGACTACCTGAAAGGCTGAAGAAGAGTTGGTCCCGGTTCAGCACAGAATAATTTGAGATTTCTGTTTCAGAAGAAACTGAGCAGAACATCACTGATGTTCTTAAATGCCTCTCAATTTTCAGTCCTCCCACACAGGCAAAAATGTTATAGATGTCTGCAGTGCTTAAGAAGAGCAAAGGTGGCTACTCTTAAGATCTGCTGTGGAGGATCTGGGTGTCATGACAGATAGTAGCTGAGGGACATTTCTGTTCTTGCCTGCATCATGCTCCTAAAATCCACTGGTCACTCCATAGGTTGTAGCAGTATTCCACTGGAATCTCTGTTTTGCCTTAATGGTTATTTCTCCTGCTCCTCACTTCTCACTGCATGACTCATTTCTGTTTTCAAAACTCTTGAATGATTTTCTGCCCATATTTTTATCCACATTAGCACTGCACATTTATTGACATTGCACACACCCTTTCTCCCCCACAAAAAGACACTCTCTCATAAGCCACAATGACTTCCACATTTCCAGAGTCTCACACGATCAGGAATTCCTAAGAGATCACGGAGACAGTCTCTTGGCATTTTGTAACTGAAGGATCATTTAGCCTTTTGGATCATCTCTTTGGACCAGCCCCAAAATGAAACAGAGTCCAACCTATTTCCTTTCCTTAAGTCATGATCATCTCTGCATATGTCAGGCTAGGCAGATGTTTGCCTAACCTGTTTTTAATGACCTTCCGTAGTGGAGCCTCTGTCCCTTCCTTTGTGGTGTAGTCCAATGCTTCACCACTCTTCCTTGTTAGAAAATTTTCCCTATGGGCCCACCTGCTTATATCTTGCTATAATTTCAGCCCAGTACTTCAGCTACACAGAGAACAGTTCACATGTTCTGTATACTTTTTACATGCTTGAAGTCTTTACCATTCTGGCTTCCACAAGTTACTACATAACAAGATGCCTCACAAAAATGTATCCTCTCATTTCTTCACAGGGGAAAAGGATTATCCTAGTTACAGCAACATAATACACGAATAGTGACGAAAGAAAAGTCTAAGCAGAACAGATATTTGAACAGTAGGAATGAACACTTTGTCCTTGAATCTTTGAATGCAAACAAGTGATCCCAAGTGCAGCCCAGGGTCAAATTATCGAGACCACTCTTACACTGCAATTAAAAGAAAAATTACAATTACAGAAAGAACTAAAAACCAGTCCTTGTTTAAAATTCCAGTCTTTGTGCTGTTGGAGGCTTCGTCTCAGTGAGCTTTTTAAATTTGTGCCTCAAGTGAAGTGAACTTGGTAAACGTCCAGTTTGGCATAATGCCATTTTGTAGACTGTTTTGTGACTGACTAGTTGTCAGAACTAGTCTAGTGGGAGAAGCTGAGGATTTTCAGATGCTACTGAACCTGAAAATATTTCTTTGCCATTCAGGATTCTCTGGTTCTTTGGATACATTACTTTCTCTCCTGAAGTCAGACATGCCTTCCTTCTGTCAGAAAACACTGGGGAGCCAGCTACTTCTTTTTCTGTCATGTTTAGCACCCAAACAGAGATCAATCTAGCATTTGCGCTGTAGCTTTGACACAGGAACAGCAGCTTAAATGCTGACAGAGAAGAAGAGACAGAAAAGAAAACTGTTTCGAATTTGAAAACCAACTACCTGATGTGACTTACCTGCTGGGACTAAGTAAGATATCCTTTTGTATAGCCACATGCTATACATGAGCCACCTCATCTGAGGTAGGCCTCAGCCTCACTTTGACTGAAGTCTCTGGCCCATGTCTTTGCTTTTTTCCAGTGAAATGCTAGTCCCAGAATGGAGAATTTGAGAGCACACTGCAAGGAGAAACGTAGGCATAGTAAGTCAGTATTTATAAAGAGGATTTTTATTTTCTATTATTTTACTTTTATATCAGCTAGGGTTGGTGGCTAATTAGCTTTTTTCTTCTGTTTCTCTCTCCCTTCAGAGAGCACACTGTGGAGTGCTATCCTTAATGGTTTCTAGTGCAGTCTCATTAACAAGAATCACGGAGGGTCAATATGATTCCACCATGAAGTATTTCATTGCTCTGCTCTGACAAATATTAGTTAGGAGTTGAGCTGTGTCTTCTCATCTTACACTTCCCTCCAGACCCCTCACTTCCTTTATAATTTAACTCCTATATAGTAATTCCTTGGATTTTAGACTTCTAAAGCAGGAGATTTTCAAAAGCACCAATAGCAGCCAGAGGCCTGATGGCCACCCTATGCTTTACTGCCACTTACCTTCTTGGAAAAATCTCCATTATTTTTTGTGTGTACAGTGAGTAATAAAAGGAAAGCAATTCTGAGAGGCTATCAAAGCCCTGAGCATGCCTTTCTCTCTCCTGGAAGGTATGCTGTCTGGTCTCAGGGACAACACTGACCTATGTGAGTGAGAGCTGCCCGAGAAGTCCTAGCCAGGGCTCTCCACCCTTCTCTATGAGCTGCTCTTGGACTGGGGTCTTACACTTGTTTTCTGCCAGAGCATCTATGCCCACACCTGGCCAGGCATCCTGTTGGTCTGAATCCTGACCCTGACACATGAATTTGACTTCCTGGCTTGACCTTAGACTTGTCTCATCACCACAGACTCATCTGTCTATCTCCATTTTTGGCTGATCCTATTTACTGTCTCCAGACATGCTACGCTTGCCCTCTTCGGGCACCGTAGTTCTGGTCCCTATTTGGAATGACACTACTATGCCTGCCTTGCTGTCACTCTTGGCTGCTGGATCTCACTGCCCTTGCTGCTCAATGACAAGGACACCTCAGGTGTAATGCTGCAGTAAAAAAAAAAAAAAAAAAAAAAAAAAAAAGGAGGAAAAAACCGTTTAGTAGTAAATATGCAAAAAAGCAAAATTCTACCCAGAAAGGATAATGTAAATGTTTTGCTTGAAACCCCATAGAGATACCTCTCCAGAGCATCTTTTGCTAAACTGTTTCTAATTGCAAACATAGGTTATTGTAAAGGACTTTTTACAAACGAGAAATTGTTTTCATAATAAGTAGGTAATTATCAGGACACAATTCTATGTATAGTTAACTTCAAAGACAGACGTTATCTTGGGATTTTCTGGGATTTTTAAAGTATTTCTGAAGTATTTTTAAATGACCAGTGTTGTCACTGATTTAGTTTGATTTCCAGGTGCACTCCTACTTCAAAATATCTGCTTCAGACTGGCTATGGTTTTAGAGCTTTTTATAAAATTTATCCAGGCACTTTAGTTCCTAACAATGATAGCTTTTTGCTAATGTTTGATCACTACCAGTTGTTGCGTTCATTCATAATATCACTCTTTCCCTAGTCATAAAAAAGACTACGTGTGCCCTCTCCTCACACCTCTACTGCCCCAGCTGCTTATCCTATTAATAGGAGATGACTTTTAACTTGTATATATTTTGTTCTCTGCACTTCAGAGGGAAGAAACCCCCCCCCCTTATTAGTGCCTTCTTGATATACCATGGAAGCTGGATAAACAACTCCATACTTGATAGGAAAGTTTAGAGATGCACGTAATTCATATGGAAGAACAATACACAAAATGCTTAGCGCTACAAGCATGAAGTAGGAGAAATATCCCACCATTGTCAGGCAATAGGGGACTAAAGAGCTAGGCTACCTGCAGAAAGGGCAAGGAAGCCATATATGCTGTATAGGCAAAACCAGGGAAGAAATTGCTCTTCTGCCAGCTCCTGGAGAAAGTGCTGCTTCCCAGGGATCATTAGGCTTATTCACTTTTCTTCTTGCTAATAACCAGCTTGGCCGTGAGGACTGATTCTACTGACCCTCAAATGCGACTTGTTTTAGTATATTCTGTATTTAAGGTGCATGACAACCTGAATGCCCAGAGAATTGGTGTGTTTCTGTGCTGGTAAGAAAGGGATGCCATTTTAAATGGTGGCTTGTGACAAGCTCATTAGCACATTGGAGTGACTCATGAGGACTATTATAGAATTTTTTTTTTTCCCTTTACATTTGAGCAGAAGGATGCTTTTAATCTCTGGCTCGGCTATTTCTGATACCATCTAGGGCATGTTTCAAGGCATACTCCGTGCTTCATGCAGGGCTTATGAAAAGACTATTTTTACCACATGACTATTAGCAAGTCTCTCCAGCCCTCCTGCCTCCCTCAGGGTCAAATTTTCTCCAGAAAGTGTGCTCTGATTATGTAAGAGATATAAATTGAAATTCCATTGGGGAGCTGTGGCTAGCATAAAGCTGAAGAGAAGATTACTTGTGTGGCTTTGGTTAAACACAAGTGGATCATTCTCTTAAATAACTCAGTGGTTATTTTTATTCCCTCTGATGTACCAGTGGTTCAATAAATAACCAGTGCAGAAGTTTGGTTCTTCAACCAACTTACACCTTGTTCTGCTTCAAAAAACTCCCATAAATCTAACTGAGTTAGTGAGCTTTTGTGAAACAGCTACATCTCTGTGTATTATGACTAGGATATATTTAAAATCTGATCCTTCTGGTCCCACAAAGAGGATTCTTTTCTCTCTTAGAAGCAGTCCAGAGATCACTTTCACTTCCAACCATGGAATAAGCATGACCTACCAGCAGCAGCGCGATTTCATTGCATTACTCTATGTTCACAGCATGTAGCCAGTGGGCCAGAGACTGACTTTCTCAAGAAACAACACTTACACTCCATTTCTGTGCCTCTTGGGAGGCACTTTTGTTTAAAAAAGAAGTCATGATATGTAAGAGAATCATATAATATACTCACACAATATATGGCAATGCATGTATTGTAACCATGCACAGAAGCCTGGGTTAACCAGCTTTGGTAAGTCTGCCCAAGTACAAGGTTTTGGGTATAAATGTTAAAGCGTAGGAAGAAGAAAGAGGGGAAGAAAATTTATTTCAGAGTTGCCTGGACTTTTATGACCAATAGGAAAGTGTGGAGTCCTACAGGCTATATGCATTTTAAAATAATTTAAGTAGCCAAAATGTTTGTGGTTAAAGGAGCAAGGAGCAGAGTATGGACAAAAAGCAAAGTAAAGACTGGCAGGCAGGATCAAAGTCCAGTGCTGTGAGGACAAAGCCTGGCATCACAGAGTGATGAAGTGCTTGTACCTCTGTTCTGCGTTGAACTAATATGTTTTGTTATGCTGTCCCCTTTTTTCCTGATTGGAAACCCTAATTGCTAGATTAAACTAGCTGAGAGGGACCAGATATGCTGAATGCTGGCCCGCTGGGGCCATTGCAATGAGAATTCATGCAGAATGACATTTGACAGGCAAGCAAGAAGGTAGGTAGAAGTGCAGGGTTTACTGGCCCTCCCTGACAAAGGAAGTCAATAACCAGTGTGGTCTGATTTAGGTGAGAGGGACAAAAGGACATTAAAGGAAGAATAAGTTTCAGTTGCTAGTGAGGAAGAGGGAAATGCTATTCAGGATTGTGAGATATATATATTCCTCTTCATTAGATGTGAGAAATGAACCATGACAAGAGCCTAGCATGTCTGGACTTACCTTGTGATGCCATTCAGGGCATCTTCTCTGTCTCACATGGGAACTGTCATCAATATTTGTTACTGCTGCCTTCTGTAGTGAATGCATCAGTTTCCTTAGGGTGTGCTGAAAGAATTGGCATGTCTGAGATCTACAAGAAATAGTGAAAAAGACACTTGTTGATAGAACAGTAGTCTCAGCTCTCAGGACAAATTGCCAGAATTCAAGCAAGCAGCTTATATTATTTTAATGCATTTTAAGCAATGCCATGCAAATTATATTTTCTTATGGGTAAAAGAAATTCTAGTCACATACTTAATTTAGCTTTTTCATCTATGTTTACAATCCCTGCTGCTGCCTGTGCCTTGTATTCTTAGTAAGGGATTTGGTTTTACAATAGAAGAGAAAGATCGAGATTCACACCCGGGACATTTAGAGACAACAGCAAAAGAGTAATGCGAGTTTCTACCTGATCTATAAAGAAAAATCAAAATGTAAATAAAGGTGTTAATGACTATGAGTGAGTACTGTGACACAGAGGAGAACTGTGGTAATGTAACATTTTTACAGATACATCTTCTTCAATAATAATTTTTTGAAAGCCTACTAACTTGGACTTTGCCAGGATGTATGTTACAATTCTTAACATATCCATCTTTTTTCGTGGTGTTGTCATTAACCAAGATGTTGCTCTTCTATTAATACTTACTTTTAGTTAGTTCAAGAATATGCTTATTTAACTCCTTTAATCCTAGAACAGCAGGAATCATAAATGTAATTCTGTATATGTGACATTCATTTGACAATACAGATTTGTATTACATTAGTAGATTTTTAAGATGTGAATAAATCAGAATGGAGAAACTTCTAAGTTTTTGTATCTTTCTATTGGGTTTACAGGCCTTGAGTTAGTGGTGGCTGCAGAACTGTAAC
The DNA here is from genome assembly GCA_026413425.1 of Tringa solitaria. Classification (NCBI taxonomy): domain Eukaryota; kingdom Metazoa; phylum Chordata; class Aves; order Charadriiformes; family Scolopacidae; genus Tringa; species Tringa solitaria. Next base: position 69,953,885 of record JAOXJM010000019.1, read on the forward strand.
CTGAATTTCACCCTCTCTGTACTATATTGGGCATTCACCACACCAAAAAATACTTCAAGCAATTTCCTTCAGAATTGTTCCCCACTCCATGAGCTAATCAGTTTTGTCATAGCTGTCTCAGAATGCATCATTGTGCTGCTGTAATTATTTCAGGACTTTCTAACATTTTTTTATATTATTAGCAGTTTAATTTTATTACTCTGCTAAATTATGGGGGATGTATAGCCTATCTCAGTTGCCAAGGTCAACTGAGTTTTCTTCTCAGCATTTTTTTTTCACCTTCATTTAAAATTTGGTTAAAAAACACTTGTAAAATTCATTTTCCATTATTTTTCTATCTCTGGCTTAAATGCCTTTCCTTTGGAGGATGTCATATATTTTTTAAAGAACTCGGTTTTCAGATTAGCTCTTACCTATTTCACTTAGATCTTGTTTTTTACCTGTTTCATTTAAAGCTGAGAGAGAGAGACAGAAAGATTTTCAACCCTCTTAAAGATTGTCGGCAGCACTTACTCTAAAAACTATTTTCTGCAGAAAAGAGGAAAATGAGTGACTTTTTCTTTAATGGAAAGTGAATTTACAGAGGATCTAGGAAGTGCTGGGCTACCTCAAAAACTGAGGGCATTGTCAGCAACTAGAAGAGATAGGAAGGTGGTGACCCTGTATTTTCTGCTTTGAAGCTCCGTGGGCATCAGAGTGAAAATAAACAGACAAGACACTTTGTCCCAGAGGAAAAAAACCAACCCAGGCTCATCACATTTAATTACAGAAAGCAACAGTACTTGGAGGGGTTAATAATTTGGCTGCTATTGAAACTGTGCTATGGCATGTTCCACCTCTCTATAAGCACAGTTGACTGATAGCAGTGCAGTTTTACTGAATCCTTCCTGAGACAATGCCAAGAAGCCAGTTTACAGCACTCATGCAGACATTTAACATAAACTTACTTGTGGTGGTTGCTTAAAATAGGACACTTAAATGTCTCATAATTAATGGATCCTGATTTACCACAGGTAGGAGACCTACTCAATGCTCTTGCAAAGCAAGCTATTTTTTAATACGTGTATAAATGCTTGACTTTTTCTTTCTAACTAAACAATCCAGGTATTTCAATGCCTAGAGCTGCCATTTCCAAAGCTCGAGCCTTCAAAATTTCAAATCCTAGTCTCAGGTGAGGGGCCTGTCAGAGTGTATAACTAATGGAAGTCTTTAATGGTGGACAGACCAAAACTCCTTAGAGTTCTGAAAGAAGAAACAGAGGTAGGGAATGCCATGTCAGTCCACAGGCTGTTACTACTGACTCGGGTGACTGAAACTAAAATGCTGCAAGGATGCTATTGCCACTGAAAACCTAAAGGAGACTGATATCCTTCTATGAACAAATTTTGAATGGTCTGGTAGGCTACTTCTATGACTTTATCTAGTTCAAAATATATATAGCATTGTGCTAATATAACATTATGGGCCAGCAGACATGAGGAAGTTTCAACTCCACCACAGACCTGCTTGCTCTGTGTTAGCGTGATTTTTTGAACTTCACTTGTCTTCAGCTTTCCCATTTTTGAAACAAGGCTGCAAGACACTGACTAAATTACAACCTAAAAATTAGAAAAAATACTTTATAAAGGTGAAAGGCTGATTTCTGCTGAGCTGTACTGGCTTCTGGGTTCTGAACTAAGATGATATATGGTATATAAATTTAACATGTATTTTAATGCTGAATTTTTTAAAAATTGTATGAAAATTTTAGTGTTCAACTTAAATCCTACAGGAAAATGTTCAGGTAAGAAACACTCATGAATTGTAAAATATGGCTATGGATTTGACTCTTGATTGGCTCTTCAGAAACTATTTCTATCAATACATTATGAATTAGTAATGCTTTAGAGCAAGAGTAAGAATAAATAGGACTCCTTACAAGCATGTGTATAAGTGTTTATAGACAGTGATTGCAAGCTGAAATTAAATAAAATTCAGCATCCATTATAATCTCTTGGCCTCCTTCGTAAAAATGAGCTCAAATATAGAGATTTTGAACACAATTTTCAACTCCAAGTATCATTTAATTCAGCTGTTCCTGCTTTCAGCTAGGCTATGATTAACATAGATAACAAGTGTTTGTTCTCATCTACTTTCACTCCTTAGAAGCCAATTTTTAGTCCCTAGGAAACATCCCATTTTTCCCAAGGAGTCAAGCTGCAGCCCTAGACATTTTCCAAGAGCCCTGTTCGAAAATCTAGTTTCCTCAGGATGTTGTATTATTTTAGTAATTTCCTACCAGTTCTGGTTCTTTCTTTTTTAATAAGAAATGATACATCATGAGCAGTGCTGAATTAACAAAAAACTATCTTACTTGCAATTTTAATATTTTTCAGCCTTCTAGTAACGGATCTAGTGTCACTTTCTCCTTTAAAGGAACAAAATAGCAAGGCCCAAATGATCTATTTTGGAAGAAGTTAGAAGTTCCTTCATAATGAATTGAAAGTATCAGTTAAGGGCTACTGATCTTGCCTTCCAAATTCTTCATTGGTGTGACTGCTTTGATAATTTCTTCTATTTAAAATCAGGTGGCTCCAGATCATAATTCTATAGAGTATGGAGTTGACATAGCAGTGCATAAGATAAAAGTTCATCCTTCAAATGAACGATGCTTTCTGCTTTTTAAGGCAATATCACTCCATTAAGCTGTACCTGCTAATCACTGCTCAGCCACTGTAGTACCTGGAAGGTATCTGTGTCCATCTTAAGATGTTTATTAATGTTCTGCATGTCTATACATGAGGTAACATTTTGAGAATATCTTCTTGAAAACTGGCTTTGTGATATGATTCAAAATACTTTAACATGTATTAAAGGACAATGCTTAATAAAATTTGCTCTTTTTTAGGGTCTGTGCTAAAAGATGGGAAATTAAGGTATGGAAATGCTGAGTGATTGCTAGAGATGGCAGTGCAAGCTAAGGATACATGTGTTGAGAGATACCAGTTGTTTAGCTTAAATAAGTAACTTTTAATTAGAATTAATTATCTATACTTATAATATGGTCTGATTTATGCTGTTTGCTTATCTTAGCATAAGTAGATAGATTTGCTGAAGCCTTTAGGCTGCCATAGTGTTAATTTTCTTAGTAATTTTCCTAGCAGCTGATACAGTGCTGTGTTTTGTCTTTTAGTAAAGGAAAAATGTTGATAACACACTGATGTTTTGTTAGTATTTTCCCTAAGTCTGGGACTTTTCAGTTCCCCGTGTTCTGCCAGAAAGTGTAGGTGCACAAGAAGTGCAAACCAGAAGATAAGGGGGCTACAACCCTCAGCAGAGACTGCAAATCAACAAGATAAGAGCAGTCAACGGCCTGCCTGGACACAGAAAAAAAATCCAATGTGGTTGTAGAAGACCCCAGACCAAAAATCATAATTGGACTAAAAGATGTGTGAACAGTGCGTGAGGGGCAGGTGTATGGATCACAAGGGATCTACACACAATCACAATCACAGCTGGCCCGGGATTTCTTTGTTTGAGGCTCCTCCCTTTTCAGAGGCACCCAGCCCAGGCTGACCTTGCTGCTGTCCTTTTCAGTTAAATTACTTATTTTTATAAAATCTGAAGTCTGATAATCTGCAAAGGGACCTTGGTCTGAGCAGTTAAAGACTTGGGTGGTGTGTGTGCAAGTCCTTGAATGGGGTGGGAATACTCGGGCAGAGGTTTCTCCTTTAACAGTGTCATAGGTCAGTCCTTGGTGAGCAAGCCACTTGCTTGCACTGAAACAGACTGGAATTCTGCATAGCTTGAGCACTTGAAAACCAGAAGACTTGGAAATTTAGTCTTTCGGTATGGTCAACAGAAGTAAACTGACTTGCCTGGCATTCTCTGGTTTTCTATCTATGAAAGCTTCACTTTCCAACTCACCATTTTATTTTTCAACTCAATGAGGAATCACTTACAAAAGGTATATGATATTCTGAATCAAGAGCACACTTTCAGCTCCCACTGATATGTTTTTGAATACCTTATTCCAGTCCCTTGATGCTTTAATTTACTCGTTGGGAAGAGTAGAAGGAATTAAAATTTATACATTGGGGTTAGTAAGAGCAACTATCAAGTAAGCCATTGCAGATGTCAGATAAAAATTATTTCATTAAGAAATATAAACATGGAGTCATGAAATAAATCTTGTGCAGTTCTATTTGACGTGTAAAAGCCTATACGGAAGCAGATACATTGGGTTTTTTTACACATAACCAGAACACCCCACTAGGAAATAAACACCATCTTCTCTAGGAATTGTGAAATACTTAGAATTCTTAGAGATACAGTAGCATGTTGAATCAAATGACTGGGAAGGAAATGTATGTTACATAGCTTTTTTGTCTTTTGTCAGTTACAATGCTGACTTGAAGGAATGATCACATGCCAACAAAATTAGATGTGTCAACACCAAAAATTAGATATTAAAGAATGAAGAAGGCAAATGATTCATCTAAACAAAACAAAGCCAAAAAAATCAGACCAATTTCCAAAATGCAGCAGAAAGTTCCTGGCAATGTTGTTCCTTGCAAACTAGTTAAAAGCTTCTTATTTCCTTACTTCTCACAGGAAAATAACAGCACAGAAAAATATTAAAAAACATGTAAGACATTGAACTAGTTACTTGGCAGCAGTCAGAATTTCCAGCGAATGACTAAAGACTGCATTTGAAAATCTAGAAACACCTGTCAAGAATTTACCACTCTTGCAGTAATCAACTGGTTCCCAGGACTGGTTCCTTGGTTTCCTTGGCAGCATTTTCTGCTGACAGAATGATAGCTAAAATACTTAACTGTAAACAATGGAAGCTACATCTGACATGAGATCCAGAACTTGGATCTGTTACCAGAAGTAAATGGTAGTTGTAACAGTCTGTAATGGCCATCTGCCGGTTACAAACTAAAATCCACTTGTTTGTCATAAAACATTTAATTTAAAGTCATCGGTAATCATAGGTGATGTTCTTTGTTCAGCTACAAATTTATTTCAGTACAAATAAACATGAAATTAATTGAAATAACAATGAGACTATATTTATTACTGATCAATTGAGTTTTGCTTCTCATGGAGAAATGTCAGCATCACCAACAATCAGCATACCTGGAGCTAAAGGTCTGCAGAGGGGAGCTCCAGCAGAAAGGCTGACATCTAATCAGTATAGTTCTTTTCCTTCTCAGAGCTACAACATTTATTTTAAGGTTAAAAATGAGAATGGCTTGTGGAAAAGACTTCCATTAAGCTGCGGAGCTAGGATCTCAACTTTGCAAATACCTGAAGAGAGAGAGTACCAGTCAGCCAGCATTTTTCAAACAGTTTGTTTTGCTGGACTTGAAAAGTATTTCACCTCCAGTTTTAACAAGCTGCCTTGTGATCAAGGGACAGGATCTTGCCCAGATGCCAGGGCTTGCTCTCAACCTTCATATTTCTCACAGTGACAGCAGGGTGGCCGCCAGAAAAGAGCACAACATGGGAGGTAGAAGCCTTAGCACTGAGGGTGGGGGGGAAGGGGGGTCCTTGGGAGTCCAGAGACCTCCAGGCAGCACCAGGGATGTGAGACCCAGATCCCTGTGGGGTTCCTGGTGGTTTTAGGCTTTCCACTGGCTGTGCCCGGGTCCTTGGGCCTGGCCACCCATGGCCTCCGCTGGGCCTGCACTACACTGCAGACCCTACTGCTGTGCAGCCTCCCCCGGTGACAGCCCCTGACAGAGCTTCTGAGCTCCCTGGCTGAGCAGGGAGACAGGAAAACGTGGGGTGCCGGGCTGCCACAGGGAGCCCAGCAGGAGTGGCCTACTTCTTTTGCCAAAAAATGCCACATCTCATGGATTTTGAAGAAGCGTGCTGCACGTAGGAGAAATCATGGTGTGCTACATGCAAAAGATCATGTACAAATGTCTTCACTGCTCTCCCGAATTTGCTCAGGCAGCACGGCTCTGTGAAGCATCCCTTTACCCCGCGTTCACCAGCAGATGGCAGATGTGTATAACATACTGGCTGCCCGGGGCTCCCCGAGGCCCGCAGGAAGATGGCGGCCTGCGGTGACCCGGGAAGATGGCGGCGGGCAGCCTGAGAGGGGGCTCAGGCAGGCTGGCTGTGCGGCGGGAACGGCTGGCGATGGCGGGCAGCCCAGGTCGGGGAAGAGCTGCCCACAGGAGCGCGGGGGAGGAAGATGTGTGGGGCCTGAGGACAGGCATGGAGCAGCCCCTTGGCGGTTTGCCCCCCATGGGTAGCATGGGGCAGCCATGAGGCTGGCCTGCCAGTTGCCCACAGCATGGCTGCTGCCGGCTCTCCCCCTTCACCTTCCTGATGGCCTCCTCGCCAGGACAGCACTTGCCTTTCTGTGCAGTTTCAGCTGTCAGGCAGCCTTGCCTGCAGCTGGCCTCCAACCAGGCTCGCCTTCCACCCTTGTTGGTGGCGTCCTGACAGCTGCTCCTGCCTGTTCGCTACCTACCATGTACAGCAGAGAGGTGCTAACTGCCTCCGTGTATAAGGGGCTGGATGAGCTGCAGAGGAGAATAATGAGTAACAGAGCAAACCCAGGCAACTGCTTCTGTTGAAGACTGGTGCTCGGTGACATGGCCAAGGTTGCCAGTCCTGTGCTTGCTGCGGAAACCACCAGACCATCCTCACCAGCCAAAATTGCTCAAGGTCCAAGTAGGGGGATCAAGGAAAAGAAACCTTGGACCTCTGACTTGATTTCCTCAGGTGTTTTGGTGCTTTGCAACATAATTTGCAGCTTGAAAAGTCGGTCTTTGACCCAGTTAGGTACGTCTGTAGGCTATGTGGCTGTATCTGACAGAAAAGTAAAAAACATATCTTTGTTTCCTTTGTTTGCTCTCTCTGTTGGAAGACAAGCTGATAGTGCTTACATGAGCCAAATGTGTACTGGTTATTATCACGCAGTAAGATTTCCTCATACAAAAAAATGTATACTGTGTGGTGTGGTCTGACTTGCAAGAGCATTCTCTGAAAAAAAAAAACAAAGGCCATAGGTTCAGGAGTTCTGTTTTTCCTGGAATTTCTGGAGCGTTAGCAGCTGCAGCAGTTCCACTAGACTAAACCAAATAGGAAAAAATACTAAATCAGAAACATGCACTTCACAGGAGACAAATATAGGTCCAGTACCAAACATACAGTAACTTATCCCAGATGGCATTGCTGAACTGGAGTAACGTGACATGACAAAAACATCAGTGTGTTCTACCCAGTTCCTGTATAAACATTTTTATTTTTTTTACTAGCAGACCCATTAGAGAGTCCTTTGGCTCTCTGTTTTCTTGCCTTTTTCCAGAGAATTGTTCCATAGAAGAGGAAGAATTGCTGGGCGAAGCGAGGCTCTCAACGACAATTCTTAAACCTGCCTGTTTGTGCCATGCAGCGCGTTGGTGGGATCACCTGCTTTGGTGTCCCACGGCTGTTCTGTGAGTGAGCCAGACTGCTATGGGGACATGATCTCCTTAAACTAGGGGTGGTGTTTTCCTGGCTTGGTGTTGTGAGGACAAATTACTAAGCAGGGTTTCATGTATAAAAAAACCTTACCACCCTGAAGTGGTATGAATATACTGCTCTGGCAAACTCAGAAAAATGTTACTCAAATGAATGGTGTTTAATTAGCACTAGTGATCTGTCTGACACTTTACTAGTCAGTGATTGCTCAGGATTGTCAAAGGCAACAGTCATCTGTCTGTCTTTAGGTGCTTCTACCCCCTTTCATTTCTATTCAGAGTAACTTGGACTTTCTCAAGGCAGGGCTGTAGGCTGTGACACAGGGTGAAGAAGATCAGCACATTTGGTAAATCAGGCTTTCACGGATGTGCCAAGCTACTGGGAGTCTGTGGCTGCGTGTCCCCTGTTCATTGTGTGGTACAAGTAATACTCATGGAAGGCAACTCCAGCTTTTCATAAAGCTGCAGAACTTTTCTAGCAAGTGGAGAACACTTAACTAGACCTAAGTTTAGTGCTCTGTTCTGAATGTGCAATCTTGACTTTCACATACTGTGTGTTTTCAATACTACATAGGTAATACACTTCTTAAACTCACAGGAATTTCTAAGTTAACGTTGATTGTATTTGCACTGAAAAGTGTGGATTAATGGTTAGAGAAGTGCTAAAAAACCAGTCTTTTCCTTATTTGCTGGTAGCTGGTATGAAGTACCTAAACATCTTTTGGAGAAACAGAAGGTTATCAAAGAAGGAATAAGACCTATGGAAACACAGCTGCCATATTGACATTTACGTTAGCCATCTGCACAACAAGTGGCTTCTGAGTTTATAATCCTTTAGTAATTTTTGAATTTTATTTAACACATTCTTTGTCGTTACATAACTTCAGAGGTGTGACTAATGTGAGTAATGATAAGTACAGAAGCGTGTGGTGCTCCTTCTGTTGCACTATCAAGATTAACAGTATTAATCCCAGGAGAACAAAGTTAAAAAATTTTCTGTGCCAGGTTAAAGGAAAGATTTCATTGTCTGTTTTATAATCTGTTTTCTCTTTTACTAAACTGATCCCTGGACATGTAAGAAGAATTTAAAAATAAAAAGAATTGCATGCTGCATAGGATTATGCATACATTACTAGGCTTCTCCTTGACAGTCAGCTAATATGCCCGGAGTATAGAGAGCCTGCTGTCTGCCTGACTGTTGAAAAGAGAAAGGAACTCTGTTGAGAAATAGATCATTTCTGTATCTTAATAGATGCTGTTGGAATAAAGCGGAACAGTTCTTTCTAAGTGTGACTAAACTTTGTACAAAAGATCTCATTGTACCATTTGATAAAATGAAGTATGTGACAATAGCTTCCTATGATGTCATTCATAAAAGTGTGAATTTCAGCTAAATTTAGTTTATAATTTGTCACTTTCAAAAATGTGAAAATTGGTGCTGGGCAAAATATTTCAGAAATCTTTCAGTGGAATGATTTAGAAGACCTTTGCTAGATAGACCCATGTCTGCCCTCTGGAATGGAATTAGAGCATTTGCTGGTCACCTGTCTTTGTGCCCTATTTCAGGGTAAAAGGCATTTGAATTTTCTTGGCTCTGGGCCTGTTTGGGTCAAGTTCATTTGGTGTTGGTTTGTTTCGTATGGGCTGGTAAGTAGGTGTTAGATTATGGCAGCTTTCAGTTCCTGCTGAGCTAGGCTGGATGCAGCCTGTCACCTTAGAAATCACAGGGCAAAAATAACTCCATGTAAAATGCTGCTTTGAATCAGTTCAAAAAACCTTTTTGGAAAGTTAAGGCTTAATTTCCAATTGCCTTGTTAATTATGGCTAAAAAATGTTTGCACTCCCTACATGCATTAGGCACACATGTGTCCATGCAGATGTAAATTTGAACAGTTGTTTGATTTATACATCCGAGTGTAGTTAAAAAAACCCCACAACCAAACTTGGTCAGTATAATGAGTTTCTTGAGTGTGAGCAGTTTGACAATTTTGTCACACTAAACAGTGGATTAGGGTTGATACTATGAGCTTCTGCAGGCAGAACTGTTATGGACATTAAAGGTAAGTCATACAGGCATTTTATATGTATACATACAAAATTATATGTGCCTCCTCTTTCCTTCTACAGTAGATTGTTTGCTCTTCCTTTTCCTACCCTTGGCCAGCAGGGCAGTAGAGAAGAAATGTCTGGAACTGGTAGGCATGTGGAACATGCTGAGAGTCATGTGGCTTTGAAGGGTGTCTGAATCAGCAGACATGAGTGGATGATAGATAAAACAAAGGCTCTCCATTTTCTCTTGAGTGCTAAGTTGAGCACTTCTGGAAAAAAATACATACCTTCAGTTCTGGTGAGCCTTGCACTGAATAGCAGCTACCAGAGAGTCTTTCTGAATACATAGATTCATGGTTTATTTTGAAAGAAGGACTACAGTGTTCACAGGTGTACTCTACAGATGTGTGGAAATTATAAAACTAGTATAAGTTATTTGAATAATGCTTAACCAATTTCTATGCCTTGCACATCATCTGAATTCTATTTCTTTACAGGTTGTGGCAGCCTTGGAAACTCTCAGGTTTTGATTTTGAATTTTAAAATGCAGTCAGTTGTTTTTATTTCATCATGTTAGTACTTTTGACTGAACCACATAACTTCAACTGAAATCTACAGCATGGTACTTGGCTCTGACATTGCAAGGCTCACCGAAATGCCAGAATGTTGCCTTTCCTGTGGAACTGGATTGAAGACTACAGCATTGACACCAAGGATAGATTTGTTTTCCTCCTGTATGCCCATGGCTTGCAAGAAACATGAGCTGCAAAGTGTCTGGGCTCCAAGAGATAACTGAGGTGAAGAAATACAACTAGAAAGATGAGAAAGGCCAGGAGGTGGGCTGGGATCCACACAAGATTTGTTCCAGACCACTTGCCACAGGGCCACTTCCAGCCACCTTTGCTCCCAGATCTAGCCCCTGTTCAGTTTAGGAAAGTGAGGAGCTTCTGATGTCCGGCTAGTTGTGTGATGCCCTCATGCTCTGCACCTAACTGAGCGGCGTGCAGCTCTACTCCATCGGGAAGATGTCTTGAGAAAGTATCAGCCCTCTGAGCTGTTCCCTTGAGCCTCCCATCTGCAACTCCTGATGGTCTGTCTCCTTCCTGGAGAACAGAGAGCACAGACTGCCGACATTGGGACCCAATCTAACCAAAGCAGTACTTGCATTTAGTATATTAAATTATTTCCCAGAAAAAGGGACTGGATTTCAGAAGGATTCAGTTTGGAGTTAGGACACGGAGGGCACAAAAGGCAGGCTGAAGCAAGGCTGTGGCCACTGAAAGTTCTAGCACAGATTCATCACCATCATGCCACTGGGTCCAGTTCCCTGCTGTCATAACGGTGTTTGTGAAAGCAGGTTTTCTCTGATGACTTTTTTTTCAGCATGTAAAGCTTTCTTCTCCAGCTCAATTTGTGTGCTGCATCAGTTATTGCTGATAACACATTCAGTATTTGTTTCACAGTGAGCTTCTGGAACTGCTGTGGTTTTCTAAACAGCAGCTTTCTGACTTGTGGCCTTGCAAGCTTCAGTGATAAAGCCAGGGAGGATCTGCCTTGTTCATAAAACGAGGAACAGAAGCAACTCATGCATTACAAAATTAGCAGTATTTCTGGAAATCTGTATTAAAGAAGTCACCATCCTTAAAAAATAGCCATGAAAACTTTGTACAATATTGCCTCAAAAATACAAGCTCTGAGATTTGCTTGCTTGAAATTACATTCTTTAGGGAAAACAAACAAGCAAACAACCTTGAATAAGTTCTTACTTTGAATTACCTAAGTTCCAAAATAGGTCCTTGAGGCTTAGAAGGATACATCATGGAATTTCATTTTAATTTTTATTATAGTTTTTATTTGCTTTTGATTTTAACTAAGAGTCTAGAGAATATAAAACAAAGCTATGCTTTTCTGTAACAAAAGTCAGACCTAAGTGAATGGCAAAGGAGAAAAAAAAAGGATTACAAAACAAAACTTATTTTGAGCTTAGAAACAATTGTGTGCCCTCCTCATAAATTTAGGGTACAATTTCTGGACCTGTATAGCACAAAGAGCAGGACTGATTCTTTCTGTCTTGGTAATTTCTCTGATTATTTGGGAAATATGTATTAAAGTTAAGAAATTTCTCAGGAAAAAAAATACTACTATGCATGAATGACAGACATCAGAGCTCATGGCATCTGTTTAATCGCTTGCTTTTTGTAAAAGTGTAAATGTTCCAGTGAGATTCGAGGTTGTCTGTTAAATACAGGTGTGCAACAGCTCTCCGTTCTGTTAATCCTTGCAAATTTAACCCAAGTACTGGCATTTTAGCTATTAACGGCCACCTCCTGAGGCAACAGGAAGACATGTTCCCTTGAAAACACTGGTTCCTTGAATCCTTGTATTGACCCACACCTTTTTAATGAAAAAATCATTTTCTGAGCTTTTACAGCAAATATATAATAAGTTTATGAGACAAAGCTGTATTTGAATGTTTGAATCTAACAAAAAAATTCCTACATTTATAATTATCATATCCACTCAAGCCAATGAGCACATCTTGTTAAAAACTAGTTTTCCCAACCCCCCTTTTTTTTTTCCCTTCTAAGCTAATGAATTTTTCTTTGCCTGTCAGAGTTCTGTCATTCTGAATTCATTACAAAATTTGTCTGGAGGAGGTAAGGAGGGAGAGTGAAGCTGTGCCATCATAAGAAGGTATGAAAATTGCAGCGGTGCCTGCTCAGACAGTGACAGTCCTTGAGGTTTCTCTGCAGGACACTAGAGCATGTGAAGACCAGGGTGAGCACGAGCTGGGGCTCCTCCTCACCTGTGAAGACTGAAATGCAGCATTTAGTGAGGGACATGCTGTTGTGTCATAGTCACTTGACACCCAGAACTGCACCCAGTGTGACTTTGGAAAGGTTTCTAGCAGTGCTCTTCCCTTAGCTGAGATTTTTCCAGTGCCACTCCATCAGCACTGTCTCCCTACAAAAGAGAAATCAGCACATCAGCTAAATTTCATTTCATTAAGCACCTGCTTAAATTAGCACAATTAGGTCTTCCTGGGCATAAAAGCCATGAGAGACAGAAGCTAAACTAGCACCTGAGGAGTGTGTTAGGATAGTGTGGTCAGAATGAACCCTTGGGTACTTTGTTTAAAACTACAAGGTTTTAAACTCCCTGAGCTAACAAAGGCACTGGAGGCCACTTACGTGAAAACATTGCCGTCCAGATTTTCCAAGGCTGGCTATGTTTTGACAATCTGTGCCAAAAGAATATGTTGTAAACATGAAGACATCTGGTCTTGTGTTCAAATGATATTTAATACAGTGGCATTTATAATCCTGAAAACTGCTCAGGCATGAAAAGAAATAATTACTTTATTCCGGTGTTTTTCCATGTAATAACATGGAAATGAAAATAAAAAATAATTAAATAAAA
>JAOXJM010000019.1:69966919-69995588 GCA_026413425.1 Tringa solitaria
ATAACATGGAAATAAAAATAAAAAATAATTAAATAAAAAACTCCCTCTGTCCAAAGGGGGTGTGACTGCTTGAGCACAAAAAGGAAGAGATCAAACACACATTGATGAAGTGAGCCTTATAATCTTCCACACAGTAGCAACTGCGTTACCTACTGTAGCAGAGGTCTGAGTCTAAGCCATTTTCCTGCAATGCACCTGGGGGTTATTGTATTCTTTCTTTTCTTATGGAAATAAATTGGAACACTGTATGTGATCGAGCTGAGTCAAATTGAACCAGTGTACAAGTGCTTCTTAAAAACCTGAATAGAGAGATAGAGGGGGACGTTTCAAGGTCTAACAAGCCTCATCTTGTAAACCATGCTGTCCCATCATTCTCGAAATCAACAGCACTATCCAGTTTTACACTGTTTTGCCAAGCAGGATAAAGGGATAATTACATCTGTCTTTTCTCTGTTTCGGTGTAAGGCCTGGGTATTTTAGGATTTGACAACTGTCGTAAATACAGGAACACCAGTGAAGTTTACAGCGTTTCTTTTTGTGAGTTGTGTAATTTTATTTGCTTTGCTGCTTCAGTAAAGATTCCAGTTGAGCAAAGTATGTGTTTACATTTCTGAATAAGCTTAAATGCACTGAGGGATTAGAATTTTAAACCAGTATGTTGTTGGGAGGTTTACTTTGAGACAGACATCTAAAAAGCCAGAATTTGAGGACAAAATTGTTAAAAATAAAACAAAAGAAATATATAGCAGAAGCCCATTATGCTTATAATGGTCTGCAGAAGCTTTTACAGTCATGTTGATGGGGGAAGCCTGGCTCAGATCTGTAACAACCAAAAGATAAATCTGTGGTTGAATGGAGAAGCCCCAATCACAAACCCCACACATCGGCCCCTTCAGTTGTCCACTGTCCCCCAGAGGGCAAAAGCATAACCTTGACTGAACTCCTTTGCTACAGTCCTGGATCAGAGCGGCAGCACGGACAACAGAGGAGGTTCAGGCTTCTGTGGAGCCTGTGGGTGCATGCCCAAGGCTGTTCAACCTATACTTCATGTGGACTAAAGGATAGCTCTTTTCAGAGTTACTGTTGTTAGCATGTTTCTCCAAGAGCCTTTCCCTGTGACCAATGCATACATTATTCTACTGACTCCTGGGTTTCCACTGCAAAGCCACGTGGCCGGGCCAGCTGTGTTCTCTGTTTAACATTGGAACTTCTTGGTATTGTTTGAGTCCTGCATAAACAAGGTTGTGCCTGTTCCATTTCTCTCCCCCACACTCCTCTTAGCCCCCTCACAAGATCTGTTTTCTGTGTCCTTTTGACTGCTCTGAGGGGAGATAGGCTTTGGATAGCTTCTTGCAATGCAAAGGAGCTATTGCATATTAAGCATTTTCTTGACTCTGCCCTTTGGTGTCTATAAGTGCAAGTTTTTTAGGTGGCATCTACAGGCTTAATGAGCTTCAAAAAAGTGGAAAAAAATCTTGAATTTTGTGTCACCACATCCACAAAATGGGTGGATGTGTAGAGCTTTCTCCTGCAGTCTTCTCTGAACACCTCCCATGTACAGCTGTGCACATTGTAGTCCCTGAGTCCTTGGATTTCTTTTGAGGAGAGCAGAGAATGGCTCCCCTCTTTATTTTCCATACTTTGACCTTGCTGTGTAGAGCTCTGTTTCAGTTTATTTCACTGCTTAATTGGTTTTCTGCAACTGTGCAGGTGTTGTTTGCATAAGTCAACCACTGCAGATTAAAAAGATTGCTTTACCACAATAGTATGTGTTCTGTGGCAAATAATGGACTAAAGCATTTTTCCTATTCTCACTTATACTCCAGAGTTTTCCTTAGAATAGTAATAGAACGTATGGAGAGCCCAAAGATAATCCACTAGTCTTGGCATAGCACCAAGAAAAAAGTTTAGGAGATTGTGTTGTCTTGTTTTGAACACTTCCTTAGGTAAACAGTAACATGGAGCATGGCATAAATGTGAGTTACGGATAGGACTACCAGCATAGTGAATCTGCTACTGCAGAAAACCAGATGTCCTAGTATAGGAACCTGGGCAGAACCAGAGGGGACTGACAGTTTCTGCTCTGCTTTGGTAGAGCATAAACTCTATTGGACTGAAATACTTCTGCATCTTGTTATTTCTTGCTGCAACAAATGACCTCACTGAGTGCCAAAAAAGAAAGAAGAGTTGAAACAAAACATTCTGCATTCTTGTTTAGGAATAAATCACAGTCTTTGGTCTTAGTTGTCGAAGTGTGGGAGATGCATCAAGAATCTCTTTCAAAAGGAAATGCTTTACAGAAAAAACCACCAAAACCAAACCAAACAAAAAAGTCCCACAAAAACCCCAAGCATGACCTCTTTTAAAAACCACTGGGTGCCACTATTGCCTTATTATGGCAGTATCTTTCCACTGCATTTCTCTCCTGTATGAACTGTTGCTGTTTGCCCTTAGCAATGACATGTCCTTCCAAATAGTGGTTTGTCCCTCGCATCTGAAAGAGATGTGTAATATTGAGCAGGGAGTCCCTTTATATTTGCTTTACCTGCACATCTGGAGCTGTCAGGAGGTTTCCTTTTTAACCCCACTGTTTCTATGATGTCTTTGTAATAATTAGAATCTGAAAGGACTGCTGATGAATGCTGATGCCTCATATTTTTCCATGTTGTACACCCAGAGAGCAATGCTCCCACCCGGTGGTGGGGATTCCTGCAGCCAGGTAGAGTGGGATGGTCAGGATGGTCCCCAGCCACCTCAGCAGCCAGTTTCCAACGCAAAGTGCCCACCTGGCTACTCCCAGGCTGCTATGAAGTACCTGAGAGACAGTCTTACCTTACTCGCCATTGCGTACTGTTTGTTTTCTTCCTCACTCACCACAGCTTCCTGATTCAATGCTTGTACTACATAAGGTTACAAAACCTCTTATGGTTAAACACTGATGTGTGTGTGTTTTTTTTTTAAACACATGCAACAGAGTGACTGTAAAATAGTACCAGAGCTGAAGCTCCCGTGACTTCAAGTTGACACCATCTCTTTGGCTCTGGCTTAAAAATTATGTCTAAAGGTTGCAGTGTTTGTATTCAGTGTTGAATTTTCCAAATGCTGTCAGTCTTGCCAGGAAAGAGCTCTGCTAGCCTAACATGGGGAGTAGATTCAGTGAGATAGCTCTGTTGTCTCACACTTTAGCTGGTCTATGTGTCGTTCTTTTGGATGCTGCTAAGTTAAATTCTTGCTTAACTGTATTGTTGGTGTTGAGCACACTGAAGTTTGGATGAAAACAGTTGACCTAGGTAATCAAAGAAGTTCTACTGGAACTGCATAACTGCATTTGTAGTTTGTAATTAATTTAATTAGTGGCAAAAAAATGAAGGTTTTTTGCTTATAGAAAGCAAGCAGCAAGTAATGTATACAGTGACTCTGAGAATGTGAGAAGATTATTTATTAACATTCAAAAGCTCAAACCAATTTGTGTCTAGACCTACCTAAATTTCGCCTTCTTGCCAAAACTCCAAGGTGCCAGATCTTTTCTGCAGGGTAGTTTGGTATGTAGGCTGTAAATATATCTAGAACACCCTAAAAACATAGTGCTTAATTAAGATGGGTGTTCTCCTGGGCCTTCATGCAATGCAACACACAGTATTGAACTTAGTTTGGCAAGAATTTTTTATTTTAGAATCACTGCTTTTCTGATTGTAAGTGTAAATAATGAATTTATCTCCCTCTTCTGCTGAATTCCTCTATTTCACAAATATTTGCAGTATCATTCCTACATAGAAATTTTAGCTCATAAACTTTCCACTGTGACTGTTTGCTGTTTGGTATGCAGTTGTAATCTTATTTCTGGATAAAATTTAAGAATACAATTCCCGTGGTGAATTAAGTCATGTCATTACAGAAGAAAGTTCCTATATTTAGAAGGAAGCTATGAATGGTGAGCATAGAGACAAATGCATAGTGTAACTCAAGCACACTTAAGGATGCCACTGAGTAGTAGTGTGCACTGTTATTGTAAGAGAGTTAATGAAAAAATCTATTGCATTTTTTTTAATATGTGGACAATTTAGTCATTGCTGTGTTTTGTGACTTTTTTCCCTCTGAAATTCTTTATTCAAATGCATCTGCTGTCACAGCTGTGTTATAGACATTTTCCCCTCTCTGGTAGCCTCCTGTACACAGCTGAAGGGACAGAAGCTGTGTCCATGGGGATTCCTGTGGGGAAGGTTGAACCACAGACTTTTGAATGTTTGTACTGAACCATTTCCCTCTGCCTCAGCCATCTCTTGGCTGTAATGTCTTGTCGGACTCGCATTCGTGATAATTCGGTTCCTAGTGTTGCCGCAGCCTTGCCACCCTCGTCTTGGAAGCCAGATTTGAAGCTGTCTTGCCGCTTGCCTACGGTCTGCTGCTAGTGGCGTGTCACGTGGGAGTCTCGTCTTCCCTCGCCGCTTGTAGCACTGTGCTTTAATCTCCTCCCTAGCAGCAGGCCGACGTGCCAAACGTATCTTCCGTGGGGGCTCCCTGCCCAGGGCCCCCATATGGGGCAGAACACTTGCTGTTCCAAGCTGTTTCCCGGGAGCACCTGCAGGAATAGCGCAGCTTCTGTAGGTGATGCTGAGGGCAGCCTGGAAACGTGGCCGCATGCCTGGGATGGTCAGACTCTCTGGCTGGATGCTCTTGCCAAGGCATCGGCGCTTCCTGTAGAAATGTGCCGGTCTGGCATGCCGCGGCCACGGCACGGGCTGGGGTGCTGCGTCGGAGGCATGACGGATCGCTCGCCCAGCTGCTGCCGCTGCCCCACGCTGGGTGGGACGAGGAGGGGAGGCTCCGGGTTCATTTTCAGCTCGTGGAAAGAGGCAGCGGTGTCGAGTTGTTGGAGAACTCCGATCTCTAATTTGTAGAATCATAGAACGGTTCGAGTTGGAAGGCACCTTAAAGATCATGGAGTTCCAACCCCCTTGCCCTGGGCAGAGACACCTCCCGCTAGATCAGGGGGTCCCCAGTCCTGGGCTCATGCTGAAGCGTATCCAGACAACGTTTAAAATTGAACTTACAGGTGACACTGAGAGCAAGAGTAACACTTGAGTAACACTGAGTAACTGGCTCAGCAGAGACCTGAAGAGCAGTTTTGGAGATGAACTTAAAGAGCCTAATCTCCTATCCACAGGAGCCAATGGCAATCTTTAGATCTAGCTGGAGTGATTGCTGTGCAAATGCAAAAGCATGAGCAGTTGTGAAAAAGGGTGAGTGAATACATTTATAGTCAGGAAACAAAGATTAAGACATTTTTTTTCCCTCCTGCATAAATGGAAGAGCAGCCTCAAAGTATATTTGCACAAGTCTTACTCATGCTAAAATTCCTTTGGAGACTATGCAAATAATACTCTTTGCATCCTGACTAGAGAACACCCTGAGGTCTGAAACAGCAGTGCTATGACCGTCAGGTGAGAAGATAGCAGCAACATGAGTGGCCAACAGAGGAAGGAAATCTATTCCAGTTCCTACAGGAATTCAGTGTTCTCTTTCCAAGCTGATAAAGTTGGTGATGGGAACAAATTAGGTAAAGAATGTGATTTGGTGAAAAGTAAGCACTGATGCACAGGTTGACCCTTAAATACTGTAGTTGCTGATGTCCTTGACTGTTTCTTTCCCCTGTAAGACACATTCATTCTGATTAGTGCAAAGGTTGCGTAATTCAGCATTTAGTAGGATTTTATTTGTTAATTTACCTTGCAAAACGTCAACTGAAAGAAGGAGAAGAATTCTTTTTATTATCTCATATTGCAAGTGTGCTCAACTTTTATGCTAGATCTTTCTGTTGGATAAAGTCCCTAATGGCCAATCTCCCTTTCCACTTCTCTTACCCTATCCCTGCTATTTGTTATAAATATGAATTCTGCTGTGATCCTGAGACTTCCACAGCCTTGCTGACCTTTCTGAGAGTAGAGGCACTTCTGTGGCTATATCTAAACCTACCATGACAGCAGATCAATGCAAAGCATTGAATATATATTCTCATACATAGTGCTTGGAGCTCGGATGGTCTTCTGTTTTCACTCTCTTCAATAGCTTATTGCTCTGAGATGGATGATACTGGATTAAAGTGTCATGAAAGAATTTGGTTGCTGAAGCAACAGGACTTGACCCTATGTTGATCAGAAGAACAGCTTGCTGGAGAGCAGTTTCTGGACTGCTTCCACTGAAAAGAGTTGATAGTGAGTGGAGATGTTGTGGCCCCTGTACTGCACAGCCAGTAACCTCTTGCACTCAGGACTTGGCAGAGGAAGCCAGTTAGACCGTGAAAAAGAGCAAGACTTATATGAAAAATGAAACCCTATATGCTTATAAGTCTTTTTGCCCAGACCTACATCTGAGTGCTGTCAGGAGCTGTAGAGCATACTTGGTGCATCTAAGACATGTTTAAAAACAGAGAAGCAGATGACATTTAAAAGCTTTGTTGCCCATAACCTTCATCAACTTGGGCAGGGCCTACCAGCCTGGGAACAAGAAAAAACTGGAAACCAGAACCTCTTCTGCATAGTGCTTGGTGGAGCTTGTTGCTCTTGTTGCTGTGTCTGCTGAAGATCAGAGCCTGAGAACTGTAAGTGCCACTTGCATGTATATGGGTAGTAAAGGTACATGACGGCAAGGATTAAAAATTCATCTCCTGAATCTGCATAGCAGTGTGTGCTGTGGTTGACTTCTGCCTTGCCCTCTGCAGTTTCACCCTTAGACCAAGCTTGTAAATTGGTCTTCACAAGTAAACCAACACTGGTTTCTGCTGTCCCCTTAGAAAAGGAACAGTTTTCCAAGGCTTAAGGCCTGCTTTATGCTATATTAATTCTTCTCTTCAGATATTGAGGGACTACTGTCAGACACATGCCATATGGTGTAGATATGTGTTTACATACATATTCTTCTCTGTGTCTGCTGGAATCTGTGTTAAACAGCAGTTTTGGTTCTTTGGGCCTCTGACTATTCAACACTGTAAGTATTTTATACTTAACTGTCTGGATAAATTATTAATGCCAAAATTACTCAATACCTAGCTGCTTGCTCTTTCAGATGTAAAAAGAGTGTCTTGAAAGGATTTTCCTTTTGTCTCATAAAACTCACAAACTCTGGTGACTGTAGAATCAAAGTTGTTCTAGCTAAAACCTATTTGTACTTTGGGCTGCTTTATTTTCTGAAAATGTCTACTCCCATTGCCACAGCTGATATAGCCAGTATGGGTTATTCTGTCTGTAATCCGCAGGCTCTGGGAGTGTCTCAGAGTTACAAGAACTTTCATTTCTTTTCTTCTCTGCAATTTATGGTTATAATTTCCTGTTTTCCGAGTATTTCCAAAATACGTCCTTGAAGTTTGCCTTGAGATGATAAAAAAGTAAGAAATTCAGACTTAGAGAGAAACTTGCAGTTAATTTGCTTTCTGGCACCTAAAGGCCAAAGAGCAACAGAACTTTGTTGGGAGACCATATGGGAAAACTCTTGGCTTGCCTTGTTACCTCTTTCTGAGTAATCCCTGCGTTTGAGGTGAATTGAGATGCTAAAAAGTATTCATAGCTGATACCATATTGGGGCCAATATACTGGAAGGAAACTGTTTCATTCTTATGGCATAATTCTCATGATTCGAGCATTGGTGAAGTTTCCTCTGTGTTCTTCCCTGGTGGATCACAGATTTGGAAGACTGCTCTAATTGACAGCTTGGTGCAATGGTCTGAGAGAATCTCCAGGCTTAAACTTGGAGCAGCGAACAAGGAGATGTTAGAAAGCCCGGTTCAGGATATTGGAGAAGACCTGGACCTGTTCCGAGAAGGAAGTGTCTTTGTCCTCAGCCACAGCCCAGCAATAGTTTGAGAACAGGACAAAAGGAGCAAATACTAAGTCCTATCCATGTTAAAAATCAGAAATTCATCTTTTTGCATGTCTTTTCATGCCATGTCTTTTTCCTTGGAATAACTCTGCTGTGACCTGAGAAGGAAGTTAGCTTTTCTAGAATGGAGGCCTTATAGCTAAGGTAAGCTTTCTCACTGAAAGTCTGGTGGGTTTCTCCAGGCTCTAATACCGTTCCTTTAGCCAAACCAAATAATTCTGTCCTCAGCAGATGGTAACAACTGCAACTGGAGCTGTAGAAGGTACGTTCAGGGAGATTCTGTTGGCTCCCACTGATCCTGCTATTGAGACAAGGTTATTAACAGAGGAAAGGAAGATGCTTTGAATACCAAGGCTATAGCAGCTAAACATCTCTGTGTGTACAGTCTACTTAGGCCTAAATACCCAGCATGAGAGAAACTGTTAGAGAATAATAATATGAGAGAGAGGCAAAATGATTATTCTAGGGTTTGGAGTGGGGATATTGGGCCCAGAGAGTGGGCTTTGCATTGAAAATGTCTTTAAGATGACAAGAAATAAGAGGAGATCTGAAGGGTGGAGGACTTTAACTTGGCAAAAGAAGAAAATGGAATTAACCCAAGGAGAAAAGGTAAATCTGGATAGATGAGAGTGGAAGTGAGGGTTCAGTAGAGGCAGCACAGCATGTTGTGCAAACTGATGATATCTTTTTCTGATATAGCAGTCAATTAGCAAGAAGGGTATGCATAATAAGGCATCTAACACTTTCTCATTTCCTGGACATCTGGAGGACAGGATCTTGCCAGAAGTACTGATTTGTAGGAGCCCCAGTCCTGCTTTTTTTTGTGTCTCTCCGTATGTCTTCTCCTCACAAGGTTCCTTGAGGTGACCAGGGTTTGGGTGGATGATACCACCAGGATATCTTTTACTAGACGAGGAATTGCATCTTTGTGCTCCCTTTTCCTTAAGACATGAAAAGCTCTGATAAACATGGAAAAAGTCTATGGATGAAATAGTACATTACATTTACAACCCACAGACTTGTCATCGGTTTGCTTGAAGTCACAAAGACCTTCCCACATCTTATAGTATGAGACATATGCATCCTATTTTGCATGAAATGCTAGCACTTTATATCTTGAGCAATCTTATGAAAATCTGATGTCTTATTAGAGAAAATATAGTCCAGAGAACAAGGAGTAAGGAATTTTCTTGCAGCTGATGACCTAGAGTGACCTGTTGCAGAAACCATAGACGGAAACATACAATTATTATGTAGAAATCATTCTGCTTAATAAATTTTGTGTTGATTGGGAGTCAAATACTATGCAGTGGTGCTTGTTAGTTGAGTTGGTGATTACTGAAAGAAATAGTTCCAGGGAACACCATGCAAAATAACTTTGAAAGAATATACAACAAAGGCTTCTGAGGTGAGATTGAGAGAATTATCCTGTTTGATTTTATAAAACTGTCTGGTTACTTATTCTGCTGATGCAGTGCTTGTCAGCTCAATTTCTTTTATCCTGTGCATTATGTCCACAACTAAATGTATGATGGGAGTCAGCTGTAGGTGACTCTCCTCATAACAAGTTATTTTTGGATCTCACTTCTTGACCTTTGTGATTTTCTCAGATGCTTTTAGCCTTCCTGCTTTCTGAACATGAAAGGCAAAGCCACATCGCTTAACTGACATGCATGTGACAACGAAGGGTTTCTCCTATCTCAGCTGGAGAGTGACAGAGCACAAGGTGACAAAGGCATTTTTCCACTGTTCCATTGTCTGCTTCGGTTTTCTGTCTTGTGCTGATGTGTAATGAGGCTGGGAGGGAATACTCTTTGTGAGACAAACGGATATTCCAAGTGTGAAAAAAGCAGGCAGGCAGGCTCAAAAATGGGCAATAAGCAGTAATGCAATTTTGAGTTTAAGGATCAGAGGTAGCAAGGAATTCACGGTAACTTGCATTGAACGAATACTTTTCAGTCCACTCACCAATCCATGTGATCATGGTTCAGCTAAGTGTTTAAGGAGCTGATTAATTTTAACTTTCTGAGGAGTTTCTCAGATTTTTATGCTTAGAATTATTTTTTTTCTCCCTTAGGCCACCTTAAGATGGACGTTTCACTAGAAAAGTTACAAAATATGTTGCATTTTTCTACAGGTGCAAATTTTTGGCTGACAACTGAAAAAATGCTTTGTCTTTCCTTCCCCCGTTGTTCTGTGTTTGGGAACTAGGGTGAAGAGTTTCACATGAAGGTGGTGAATGGGTACTAGGACTGGACCTAGTAGTTCCTTGGAGATTAGCAGGGGAAGGATCTATAAATTAATACACTTCTTCAGTGGAAAAAACTTTTAAAATCTGACATTATTTAAGCAACTGTCTGTGAAACAGTATACAGGCCTGGTCTGTCCATGTCCTGTTCAGAGTATGTAGTACCTTAGTTGTTTCTCTGCATGTGAGATTAATCAGCACCATCCTGCCTTTAAAGAAAACGGTGGAGAGGGAGGCTTCATACTGTGTCCTGTGGGTGCTACCAGTGAAGGGCTGAAACTGCTGACTCTTCAAACTCTTTGTCAAGTCTACTAATGGCTTACATACACCTGTGGCAGCCTCTAGTCACAAGTGACCTAAAAAGTCTCGAAAACATTTCTTTAGATAATGGTGGCTGGAATGATCCTGTGCTGCTGAAGAGTCATGAGATAAAACTTTAAGCTGCAGGACCTTGATTTCCAGCAGGCACAGACATTACACAGTAGGGTACTGTTAGGCTACAGAAAACCTTGTTGCCACCTCTCTTCTGTTAGTGTTCTTGAAAAGGATGAAGCAAGAGAAGGACCATTTCATGTGTATATGAGAGTTTGGAGCACTTCCCATTGAGTTTTGGAGGACAAGATGTTCCAACTTTGCTCCCGCATGGTTGTAAATAAACCTCTCTGTTGATATTGATGTCAACAGAGTGCCAATGAGCAGGGCTGCTGGAGCCAGCCTAAGTTAAAAGCTCCCAAACTTCTCATTTGATTCCTCAGCAAGATACTTTTGCTGGAGTTCAGAAATGTGACATACTGGTGACTGAACAACTCACAAGGCTGAAGTCAAATGAGTTGAAAAATTTCTTCTCCATAAAAGACTTCAACAAAAACTGTATTTAACTGAAACTGCTTGTTTTCTGGTTTAAGGACAGCCATGAGGAATTTGTTAGCAAGTGACAAATCTGAATTTATAATGAACTTTAGCCTATAAAACATGTATATGATTTTCTAGGAAAAGGATTTGATTTTACGATAACTTTCTCTAAATGCATATTAAAATTGCATGTCCTATGAGGAGCGGCTGAGGACTCAGGACTTGCCTAGTTTGGAGAAAAGGAGCCTGAGGGGCAACCTCATTGCCCTCTAGAGCCTCCTGAGGAGGGGAAATGGAGAGGCAGGTGCTGAGTTCTTCTCCTTGGGATCCTGTGACAGAACATGTGGAAATGGTTCAAAACTGCATTGGGGAGGTTCAAGCTGGGCATTAGGAAGCATTTCTTTACTGAGAGCGTGGTCAAACACTGGAACAGGCTTCCTAGAGAGGTCATCAATGCCCCAAGTCTGTCAGCGTTTAAGAGGCATTTGGGTAATACCCTTAACAACATGCTTTAACTTCTGGTCATCGCTGAAGTGGTCAGGCAGTTGCACTAGATGATCATTGTAGGTCCCTTCCAACTGGATCTACTCTACTGTGTTCTATTCTATTCTACTCTATTCTATTGCTAAAAATAATATAACTCTTTTTTTTTTTAAAATATCTATCACTTCCTTTTTGATATGGCTGTGAATTTCTGTTTTTCTCATCCCTTGCGGCTGATATCCAATTTCCTACTTATTCACTGTAGAATAATAACACTTGTACTGTGGTTAATGCACCACAGTAAACAATTCTCAAAATCTATCAATATGAAAAGGAATATCAGAGAGAATTTTTTTTTAAACTTAATTACCTCTGCTGCAGTAAGCTATTCCTGACCATTTTAGTTATCACTTGTCCAATTTCCAGAAGCTGGTATTTCTAAAGTTCACTGCATTTTACTTAATTTTTAAATATTTGCTATCGGAATTCTGCATATGCTCCCCAGTGTAAATATTTTAATACTTTTTGAAAATTAGCCTTGCAAAACTTCTAACTGATCCTTCTGGAGTTCTCAGTAGCTGCTAGCTTAACATTGTTTTGGCTGTTGTGGAAGTGTAACACACTTAATAAGTGAGTTTTCCTAGTCTACCCTGGCTAATGGAATACAGTGATTTTTGTATTGGACTTTTCCCTACCACTCAGACAAAGATTCTCTTTGAGCACAAATGCTTGAAAATACCAGCAAACACTGCTGTCCTTGTCATCTAAACAATGAGATCTTATGCAATTTAAAATAGGATGGATTCTTTCCCTTCAACAGGAAACATCAGTTTTGCTGCTTACAGAAAATTAATTTTCAGTTAAGAGCTAAACATGGAGAATAGACACATGCTACGGATCTTCGCCTTCATAAAACTGATAAAAGTATTATTAGCTTAGTATGACCAGGGTCTTTTTCTCAGCAAGGTTACTCTAAAGAGACTGAACAAGTGAGAAAGCTTGTTCTCCCACCTGATGTACCTGCATTAACATTCTTAATCAGAGCCAGCTGAAGACTTTTCAGCCTTGGGAACAAAGCTTTGCTACCAAAGATGAGAAATAGGACTTTTTTTTTTTTGCCTGAGGGAGAAAACAGAAGGATGAGAAAAGTCAGGACATAAACAGGAGGTAGGGCAGATGTCTGGAGGGTAAGGTTTACCACTTTTCTAGATTTTAGATGCCAGAAAAGAAAAAGTTAATCCCTTAGTTCAGGTCTCTGATATCAGCAAATCAGACAATAGAGCCGTGGCCTCTTTGAATTTTCTAGCAGTCTTAACCCGAGCCTTGCTGCACCTACGTTTAAAACTACCATTGTTTGGACCAGTTCAGCAGATGATGAAAGTAAAACACTCTTTTGAAGTCAGTACTGCTACCATGGCTTACTCTAGGTTAATTATATCTGGCTTATGTGTATGCATTTGGGCCCAATATATATTGATTTATTACATGACATATAACGTTATGCTTGAAATTTAAGATGATGTAAATAGATGGCAGCTCTGGCCCTCCTCTGGTAGAACTGGCAGCATTAAAATCCAAATAAAAACCTGTTATTTGGCTTTGCTGGTGAATTTCAAGTAATGAGAGTGCTTGTAAAAGCTAGGCATTTACCCTGTGGCATGAAGAATAATTATTTATTGGTACCTGCATTAACGTGGTTATGGACTGATGCTTGACACATAATGTACAAAGAAAAATAACTTTTGTTAGCAATAGAAATAGACTTAAGGCACTAATATGCTTGCAAAAGGGAAACACTGGTGGCTGGTATGATTTAATGCTTACTGTTAAAGTCAGAGGTGTTTTCCTGTTGATACCATTATGTGTTGTAGGTCAGACCCTCATGAAGATGCACAGAAATGAGAGAATTTTCCAAATAAGCCACAATTGTTACAAGAAGCAGGTATGTCTGGCTTCTCCTAGAAACGTGCCTAACATGGTTAAGATGTTTTAAGCAATGCTTCCAGCCACAGAAGTAAAACTCTTTTCAAGTGTGGCTCATAAAGTGCCCCATGACTTAAGTGATAATGCATTTAGGATCTAGATTTGGGAGTGATATCGCATGCCTTTACTCAAGGTACCTAAGTTATTCTACCTGTTGCCAGTACTAAGGCAGATTTAAAAGGCTTTCTCTTTACCTCATAATCTGTTTTCTGCTAACTCAACCAGCCTGAGGTCATGTTATAAAAGTAATGTGTTATTTGTTGTGAATTTGGGTTTTGCAAAAATTGTGTTCATTGTGCTTCTCTTCATGGGTGTGGCTAGGGAAGGTTTATAGATGGCTATAGAGAATTGTGTGACCCGCTTGATCATTAATTAGCTGTATGTAAACAAAAGCAGAATTTTTCCAAAGGATTGGATTTAAACTTATCTGACAGGGAGGAGTCTGGGACTTTTGAAAGAAGAGAGAATTGAAAGGAGGGGTAGGAAGGGGAACAATGTAGGGACAAATGTGGAGTGACTTTATCTCTTTGTTTGAGGGAGGGATCAATCCCAACACTTCTGAGCTTTCCTGTCCTTTTCTGTCCTTTCACCCTGTCACTGAGCACAAGGCTGTGTCATTAAGGAAAGGAAATTAATGCTAGAAAACTCTAGAGCAATTCTTAATGTCTATATTAATGACTCTGTACAGCTAGGTCCCTTTCTGGATGCCGAATAGCATTCAACAGCTATCATTTCTAAGAGAAAAGGGAAAATGCATATGTAAATGTTTTATTTCTCCTTTAGGAGTACTTTATCAGTGCAAATGTTTGTAATACCCTTCATACTGCTGAGGTAGCAAACTTGCTTTTCTTCAGTGAAGACAATATAGATCTGACCTTAAAAATACCATATTTCATGTAGGCAAAGGCAAGAAATTTTACTAAAATAGGGCACCATTTGTATAATGTCTTTGTTCCTTAGTATTGAAATATTAATTTCATTTTTTTGTCTGGCAATGTGTCCTGCTTGCTCAGAAAAATTGGCTTGTTGCCTTATCTTCCAGGTCTCTGTACAATAAATATTTCTAGAAAGTCAAACAGCAACTTCCTAAATGAAATGGAGTTATTTTGAAGATTCAAAGAGCAATGTATCTGTGGTGGCATTGCATACGAGTGTACTGATTAGCAGTTCTCGCTTCACACAGAGGCATCCCTCTGCTTTGTTCTGAATGCTGGTTTTTTCCCCCTTTCAAGGGGCCCCTTTTGTCTTAATTTGAAATGGCTATTTGATAAATGATGTGTAGTAAATGTCCCTTAACCATTTAGCTGATTGCTAATGCATCTTTAAATAAAACTGGTTGGGATGTGGATAGTAGTCTTCAGTACTTGTGTAACTGTGCCCGCAGTCCTCCAATTATTTTTAAGAGGCAGAGAAGACAAGCAGTATTGTTCTCATCTTATAAGAATGAAATTTGTTTTCAGAAAGTTTTAGAGTTTTCATTTTTAAATGTCAAATGCATTTCCACCCAGTGAATCTGTCAATTAGCATGAGAATAAAATATGTGCTATAAATGCATGGTTTAGCCATGTTGTGATGTGGGCTGGACTGGCCACTGAAACAAATGACAGATGCTCTCCCCAGCCTCTCTCTCCAAGGAGAGGAGGGAGAAAGAGAAAGAGACTTAAGAGTTAAAACAAGAGACTAAATTATTTTAATGAAAATATTAATAAAACAACAACAAAAAAAATGAAATATGTACAATATATACAAAACCATATCAAGCTCCCATGATGATGATCAGGTCTCTGGATTTAGGAGCGCACGGATCGGGATCAAAGAGAGATGAACAGGCAGGGTCATCCTTGGGGACTGGCCATTGAAGAAAGCACCTGACCCCTTTGATCCCTCAGCTTTTACACTGGGCATGATGCAGACGCAACCCCTCTACGCATTTGTGCTTCTGAGCCTCCAGTGGGGCAAATAACGAAGTCAGCTGACCTTGGTTGTTTTAGCAGTAAGTATCAGCAAGACCCTCTCTGCATACCATTCCTTGGCGTGAATTAGAAACAATCAGAGAGATACTCTGGGAGTGAGTGGTGTCTGGACAATGCTATTAATTTCAGAGAGTTCAGTTACTTAGAAGAGGCTTAGCTGCAGCGTACAATTACTGAACAGAAAATGGGTTCTGTTTTACTTCAAACCAGGACAAGCTGCTAAATGTATTATGGTTTATGAGAATAGTTATTTCCATTGTAAGTGCTAAGAGAGTGTCCCTATATATAGAACTGCTAATGCTGGTAGGTTATAAGAATCACTATGCTACCTGTTAAAGAACTTAAAATACCAGAATCCTACAGAATGACAGCCACCCTCTGATTAGTTGTGGTATGATGGAGAAAATCTTGAATATAGAAAGTACCTAATTTATAGTCTTCTGCACCCCTCTTCTTGTTAATAGAAAACATAAAATGGAAAAGAACAACAGGAATAAGTCAGCATTGATGAAAAGTGGGGATAACTTATTTACTGTTGAAGATCATGTTCTTTTGCTAATCATCTTAATTTCCACTTCCTTTAAAGTGTTTAATTCTATACAAGAGTGCCATAAAAGAAGTTATAATCCAGCAAGCAGAAGAGGATAATGCACTATGAATTCCTTAATGCTGGCTTCAAACGATAAGAGAACACCACCCCCACCTTCAAAATTCTAACGTTCAGAGGACAGAGTAGCCAGTCGCATGGAGGATTCAACATAATCAGGTGAAACTTCTCCTGTTTTTCCACTTCACGTTCAAGGACTTACAGCTTTAGCTTTAGGTGAATATTCTGTTGCTGTTAAATTTCCTAGATGAATTATAAGGATTCAAAATTATGCTTTCTAGAATATCAGACAAAGTATGTCATCTGCACATCTGCGTGAAACGTCAGCACTGTATAGAGTGTCATGGAAGTCTGATCCTCCAAGTAACTTGATCTCAAATACCTATTTAAGACATTAAACTCTGGTTTGCTTTGTTGTTTAATCTGCTTTAATAATGTGCTCTTGATTAATCAGTGTTTATTGCCATTCAATAGGATATTTGCCTCTAGAAATATCACTTTAACATTGAGGAAACAGCAATTTTGTTCTTTTGTCATGCTGCAACATTTGGGAGACACCGCATACTCTTAAGAACCCAGTCAGAACTCAGTGTCTGTGTTCCATACCCATGTTCCCTGTTTGGTCCAGGGGCTGTGGCTATTTAACTGTTTCCCTGGACATAGTTAGAGAGGCCTAATATCAAGTGGTGGAAAAGAAAATAATTTTCCCACATTAATCAGAGAGCAAAGCCCCAGTGTTTCAAGTCCTTTTCTCTTCCCTTATTTCCAGGAACAGGCACAACAGCCTTGCCTTTCTTTATTCTGTGCTGGTGTCCTTCCTATCGGGTGCGAGCGTTTTGCTTACGCTACTCTCAATTGCATGACTGGCCAGTATATTTAGTGCATGTACAGAGCAACACCTTGCAAAACTCTAAGTTCTGCAGAGCTTTATAACCATTTATTTATTGAAATCAACTTTGACACAAACTTTACAGAGCAGGATGATACTGCTCTGAGGGGAGAGAGTAGGTCAGTTTCTTAAACTGACAGAGACGTCTCCCAGATGCTCATTTACAAAGAAAAAACAGTGTCCTTATTTCTTTGTTTTCTTTGTTTCAAAGACTGATAAGCAATTTTTTTTGTGGTATTTTTAGCTTTTTAACCTTTTCAGACAAAATATTACATGGTGTTTGCATGGCACTTCTGGGTTGGAAACACCTGGTTTTCATTTGGAAACGACATGAGAAGCTCTGATTCTGTGTTTAATTTCAAATGAAATCCGCGTGGCAGTAATGCAGAGCAGCATTGTGCTGGGTCCTGGTTACAGTGAGCACCTCAAATTGAATTGGCTAAAACACTCCCCTTTCTTCCCTTCCCCTCCAGCTCCCCCAAGTTCAAAGTATTAATATGAACAAAGACTTGACATGAAATGAGGACAAGAACCCCTTCCAAAGAACATGCTCCAGAGCTCCTGGATAAAGAAACCTTATAGCTTTAGCTGATGCTATGATACTGAACAAGCATCAACTTCACTGCAGAGTTAAAAAGAGGCAAAAAGAGGGAAGAGTGCACTAGAAAGACCAGATAAGGAAATGTTGTAGAATGAAGGGATCTTCAGCTGCTGGAATAAACCCTGTAGATTGGTTATTCCAGAGTATACTCTACCCAGTAGGTGTCTGGTAGGAAACTGCAAAGGCAGAAAGCAATCCTCTTACTTTTCTTCATTTTAAAGATGGTGCAGGCCCTCAACATTCTCTTGGAGACTGCTTCCAACCACATGGAAAGCTGCCTTTTCTCTAGTTGCTACCTTCAGACTGAGTTAGCCAACTTCTTGGGGATTTAAAGTAAAGCCAACTTGCTTCTAATGGCAACTCGTCCATCTAGATGTAGATAAAATCATGTAAATACTGACTTTGCTAGTGCCTTTCCACAATTTCCTTTTACTGGTAAGGTGGCAGCCACTGTCTTCCTGGGATGGAATAGTGGTGCAGCTTACTTTTCACAAGTGAGGATCCACAGTATACACTCCCAGAAACAACCACAATACACAGAGGTGAATACAACGACAATAGGAACTTCTTGAAGCTGTTGAATGTTTTCATTAATGTTTTCATGTTTTGTGAGACATCTGGACTGTGGTCTTGTTGAAGCTGCAGAATTAGTTTCTACTGACAAAACCAATGTTGTCATTGTCTTTTCCTTAGACAAGACTGAAGAACAAACTGAGAGAAAATCTGCTGTGTCCACACGCCCTGGACAAAGTCTGGACAAAGTCATTCCCTGAAACTTTTGACCAATTGGTTGTTAAGTCTCTCAGATGCAAAAGTGTTAGCTGCATCTTGACCCACCCAGCACTGCAGCACATCACAGAAGGTGACCTCCAAGCAAGTTCCACCTCTGGTTCTTTTTTCAGGTTGTGGTTTATGTCCCAGGGGGAGCCCACTTGTACTGCCTTGCCTTGTACTGCTGGTTGGCAAAGCTGCGCACTCTGTAGATATTAAAAAAATTCTGCTGGGATGCAAAATCAGGAAGTGAAATACTCTGCTGCATGTGAGTCCTCTTGATTTCTGATCACTTTCTCATTGCTATCTGTGTTAATGGGCAGAAGCTGGGTGAGAATGTTTCTTCCCAAATCTATTGGACAAATCTATTGCCAAATCCAGGCCACACTGGCTGTTTCCTACAGCTGACCCAAGTCCTACCTCTCTTGAGAGGTTCTGGCCTCTCTCTGATGCTGACACTTGCCTGATGATAGTTTTCTTCCAACTTGTCTGTGTGCTTGGTGTGCTGTCGTAGCATCTATGCAGCTGTTAGTGTTCCATCTGGTGTGACTTGCAGAACAGAGACAATCCCATTGTCTGGTCATTTAAAACTGGAAATGTACTGTTGGGATGAACTCTGGGGTTGCTGAGATAGCCTAACTGGTCTCTTCCATCTTTCAACTTCTGTGATCTATTAAAAGTCCCTTTGTTTTTAATAATTACCCTCTTGCTTTGCTTAATTTGAAGCCATTTGTGGTTTTAGGCAGTGAAAGACATTTCAAATACTTTCTATGTGAAGCCTAACTGAACAAGCTGCCGAAAGAGGTGGTGGAGTCTCCTTCTTTGGAGACATTCAAAACCCACCTGGAAAAGTTCCTGTGCAACCTGCTCTAGGTATACTCACTTTAGCGGGGCGGTTGGACAAGATGATCTCCAGAGGTCCCTTCCAACCCCATATGATTCTATGATTCTATGAAGCAATCAGCAAAAAAATGTATATCCGTCAAAAACTTCAAGTCTTTTACTATTGCAGTTTTGATCAGTGTGCAATGAAACGTCTCCATTCTGAGATTTTCTCTTCCTTTCTGATTCCCTCCATCTATTCGTCTTCGTGGCAGTACAGTGGCCACTGCTGTTTAGCATATAAACCAATTTCAGGCAAGACTGCCCTCTTTGTAACATTCCCTGAGGTTACAGGAGGTGCTTGGAAGGCAAATTGGTCTGAGATTGAGTTGAAGAACAAACTGTGTTGCTTTCCTCTGTTCTTATTACCTTGTTGTATCAGGGAACAGACCGTTTCCATTCAACCACTCCTGACTTCTTGCCGTCAAACAAAGCATGAAGTTGGAAGACCTCTAACCTCTATAACTAAAAATGTTAATTTATATTTTAAACCCCTATTTATAGGCTTTATATGATCTGCTTTTGGGGGGCAGGAAGTAAGATTCTGATATTTGAGAAAACATGTTAGTGGCTTGGTATAGAAATTCCCTCTCTTATTAACCTGTCAGAGAAAGGTGGCTTCAGTATTTTAGATGTGATTTGCTTCTGTAATGTAACCACGCTGTTAAATTTGTTAGTGATCACATGGCAGATGGATGGGTGTCTTGTGAATTTGAGTAAATGTTATCTGCTTAGAAGACATAAAACAAAATAATTGCAAGCTCTAGCTCCTAGCTGCATAGGCAAGTGAGAATTTTAATATATAGAAATACCATAAAGCTTTCTGTGCATACATAAACCTTCCTTTAAGCAGTGAGGCTTGGTGTCAGAGGCCCTCTGAGGAAAACCAGATTTCTGAAAGGCAAACGGTAAGCTACTCTTCAGCAAAACTGTGGTTTTATATACATTCCCAAAATCACATAATGAGAAGTGGTTTGTTTTTCTGGAAGTAGCTCAGTTATTTTCCTTTCATGCTAAGAAGTTCTACATATCTGCAATGGGGTGATTTTTTTTCTTTTCTCTAGCCCCCATTTCTGATCACATATGAAATGTTCTCTAAACTCTTCTTCAGAGCCAAAATAGATTTATTTCCAATTTTAAACCCCTTTATTTTGACACCGAACAGCCTGATCTGCCCTCCAGCCTAAGGCTGAACCAGGCAATGAGTCCCGCATGGGTGCAGCCACAAAATACTCACTCAGGCTCCCTGAATGTAGACCACCCACAAGGAGAGCACTGCGTGAGCAAGGCTTCAGCTTGCAAGAGAGAGCTCCTTGTAGGACTTTGCAGTGCTGCTACACAAAGACAGACAAACACATTCAAGGGCCAAATAGATGGGTTGCACCCCATCCAAGACACAGGGATGTGCACACTGAAACAATTGCACGTGAACTCTGAGGGCTTCAGTTATTGATGCAAGTAAATGGCGTAATGGGGTCTGCTGGTGGAAGGGCCACAGGCAGCATGCATGCAATTACAGACGTGCCATGGCGGTCAGTTAGACAGGGGCCAGCCATCGGATTGCTGGCCCCATCCATGTGTACGTGTTTATAATTGGCCTTTTTTTTTAAATTACCCAATTTTGGGAGAGGTCTTTCTCTCACCTTGTACCTTTTGTGAATCTTCTTTTTTTTTTTTTTTGAAAGTAATGGCTATTCCACATAGGCAGCTGGGCATGAACTTGACTGGAAAAAGTTAAATCCAGTGCTGGTTCCATGCATAAGTTGGGTAATGATGCGTGCTGGTTCTTTTCAGCCCCAGCACCATCAGTACCTGAGCTCACTGTCCCCATCCTGCTCCAGCTCTCTGTTCGTACACACCTAAGGTTCCACAAACCCTCTTTTAGTTTATCTAACCAAAGATAACCAAACTAAAAGGGAAAAAAGTCTCTAAAACTGAGAAGTATTGTGGCAGTGCCGACAGATAAAGATTAAGAAACTCTAAACACTATAGAAAAGACAAGTAGATACTCTCATTTTTAACTTCCCATTTATGTTTTTAGCTGTTTTACTAATAAGCCGTACATTGAGGACATATTGCAAAGTCCTTCAAATTTACCTTCAAGTGCTCTTCGGGTTCTGGAAAACCTGATGGTGCCTGTAGCATTCATTAGCTTTTGCTGAAGTGAAGTCTGGAGATATGCATGCAGTCTGTGTCCTGGCCCTGCCCCATCTGCCTTTATACTGGCAGCTTTGCCATATCGGAGACACAAAGCTTCTGTATCATCACTTTTCATGGAGCTCTGCTTTCTGTCGTTGACCCAGGTGTTTCCCTAATACATCCAAAGACATCTCAAGTATTAAATTTTTCATCCTTTCGCAGGGTGTCTTCGTGACTTTAGTCTGATCCTGGATGCGTTGTGCATGCATTTGGTGACTCCACCTGAACATACAGGCTTACAAGTAAAGGAGAAATCAGCAAAAGAGCACAGTAGGTTTAGTACATAAAATAATAGCATGAAGTCCTGTCCATTTACCTCGGTGAAGTCAGGAGAGACATTTACACCTCTGCATGCTGGTGTACTTCATAGAATCAGTCAAAGAAGGTGTAAAAACAACTTAGTATCTAAATGCAACTTCTTGGAAAGCAGTGCAATCTGGGCAAGTCTGGCTGGGCTCCACCAGGGAACACACAATGCAGCCAGTGTGTTTTTTCCAGGAATGCTGGAAACTAGCTCTCAATGGCCTGCTGTTTGCCTGCATCTCTCTTGGTGACCCTGTGCTAACACTTGCAGCACTGCATGGCCAGGAACTGCTGTGTGTTTCGGGTGGGATGTTTTAGGAAATCTGGATGGCATGGAGAAGGAAGAAAGAATAGTAAGAGTTACCTGCTCAGTTTACCCATATCATGGGGTGGGAATTTTCGCTGTAGGTATAATGATTTTCATCCTGGCTCTTTTACAATAGGGTGTCTTGTTAATGTGTTCCTCCCTTTTTTTTTTTTTTTTTTAAATTAAGGGTTAGACTCCACAAAGGCTGGGGGGATCTGGAGCCTTTGAACAGCAGAGGGAGCGACACCATCCCAAGAATGGCTGACCACTTCATTAGTATTCATGCTTTGCTCTGAGAAGCCGACAAGTTAACATTATTTGTGCTTTTATACAATTTTTTTTTCTCATAAGGAAATATTGGGCCAGGCAGATGAGATGCTTTGGTTTGAGGCCTCGTTTCTCCCTCAGGATACCAGCAGCAGCTCAGTGTCTTCCCTCGAAAAATGTACACTCCTGTACTTTGGACTGTGTTTTGAGGGCTTTTTGTATGCTTTCTAAAATTTTACAATTAACCTGAGTAGGAGAAAAGAATCTGCATGAGTTCTTGTGAAGATGTTTTCCATTTTAAGGTAATTCCAATAATTACTAAACCAAACCATCCTCATACATAGGTTTTAAAGTAAAGTAATATAAACAGTATATGATGAGATTTTATTTTTGGATAGAAGATTTTCCAGAAAACCAAATTATCCTTTGATTCATATCAGGCTAATATATTAGTATTGATGTATAATGCTATACAACAAAAGAATGTAATGAAATTCTCATTTCTCAAAGGACCAGAGAAGTACTTACGTATGTGCTTACTTATCAATGATTGTGGTGCTTTAAACTTTTCTTTCAAAATGTGTTTTGATAGAAAATCATAGCTTTGATAAAATAGAAATCATCACTGTTGTATGAGGAAACCTTCTCTCTCTTTTTCTTTTCCTCTTTTGAGGAATACAGATGTCCCCAAGCAATAAAATTTTGTTTTTAAAATGCTGTCGTTGGGCTTCACCAGTTCTGTATTTTTGAACCGCATTATTCCCAGCTAGCTCGCAGTTGCTATTGCTCACATCTAGATACCCCTGCAACAAACTCTCTATCCTGTAATAATAATATGATGTCATCTAAAGGGATAGTAATCTAACAACAAAATTCCGAGTCTACCCTTTTGCTCAGGAAGTGTACTCTTGCATGAAGTCTCACTGTTCGAACTTAAGCATATTCAAGTAATTTGACCTGGAATTCTGCAGCCTGATGAGTAGGCTTTCAGCCCTGGAGTGAATTGTTTTGTTTTCTTCAGTGCTTTGGTTTAGACTGTAAACGTTAGCCATGACCTGCGGGGATTACAGAATCTTTAACCCCAAGGCAATAAAATACTCCATTTCCTTCTATCTCAGGCAGTGCATACCTACAAAGCTGGTGTAATTCAGCTGAGCATATGGAGACTATCATAAAGTGGAACGCTGCATATTTGGTGATTCTTTTGCCGGTACTATATCCTCGTAGATAAGCCATCATAGGCATTACGCTGTTGCCCTTTTCTTTGGTTTTCCATGACTCTGAAGACTTGCCAACTTCTCAACTTCCTAGATGAAGTTCACCCTTGCTGGCCTTATGCTTCACATTGCCACCCAAGCAAATCATGCAGTAATCTCCCTGCAATGCAATTCTGATTATTTTTTATTCTCTCCTCAAAACTGTCATGGTAGAATAAACTTCAAAGGAATATTCCATTCATCTAAATATCATGGGCCAATTCTATTCTTGGTCTAAGCACCCAGTTTCAGATGGTGTTTGTCTCTGACAGGAGTTTGTTGCTCCCACAATTAAGTCCCAAAGTTACACAAGGATACCAAAATATGTTGTAAATTAAAAACTTTGCAATTACAATTGTTAGCATTTCTTCTTGTGTAGTTGGAACTGGTTCATAGAAATTATTCAGACCACTGGGCCATCCCCTCTCATATCCTGTCTCTGGCACTGGCAGCTGCTTTAAGGGGAGTTTAAGAAAACTATGGGGTTACAGAATACTTGAGGATTATGATTGTAGTGTGATACATTAATAATTAATAAATTTAAATACTAGAATTTGATTCTTCCAAATCTTGCATTCTTTTACTGAGAACTTGATTTCTTTGCTTTTCAAGTTTTCTTTACTGTGTGTCTACAAATTTTTAAATATGCTGCCAAAGTTCAAAAGCTGAGCAAATAAGACCAGTTTTCTCCTCTATGACTTTAAAATCTCCCAGAAAGTCCATTATGTCAAACTAGTATTATTATTTCCTCATCTGCCACATTTTTATCTGGAAAAGCTTCTATGAAGCTCTCTGAATTCCTATACAAAAGAATGAATAGAAAAATAATTCTTTGAGAGCTAAGTAGAAATAGGTCTTCCCTTAATTTTCTTCAAATTAAGTGAAATAAGTGTAAGTAAGTGAAGGCTTTGAAAAAGGTTCTTGTTCAGTGTCATACTACCCTATATAAAACTGCATGGAGTTCATCATACTGTACAGCTCTTCTAAAGAGCTTGCTTTTTCTTTCCAGTTTACTTTCTTCACTACATAAATAAAATATGATTGTTTATCTGTGCAGAGAACTTTTATTTTTTACTTGCATACACCTGAAAAGGAAGATTTTTCAAACAGCTATAAAACAAGTACCATAGGTTGAAGTATGCAAACGAGTGATATCACAAGTATAAAGAGTCAAAAAAGAGGGGAAAATAATGTAGTTGTAGGGTCTTAGGAATGCTTTAAAAACTTTGTATTCTACCAGGTGTCATTGTTGGAGCCCTCATGTTTTCTGTAACTTTCTCATGCCTAGTTTAAGACAACATCTATTAATAGTGAAATTATTTCTCATGGCAGTTGAGCTTAAGTAGGGCACTCACTTTCTGAGTTAAAGCTAAACTTTTCCTTTTCTACTATGACCCATCCTTTTCTCCCCATTCCTCCAGTCCTTGATATAGATGTTTTTGCTGAGATAATTATAATTTATTTGTTAAATCAGTCTTTTAATAAGACACGCATACCACCCAGATCTGATATAAATTCAAAACTGCTTCGTTCCAGTGAGGGAATAGTAACGACTGTGTATCAAAGATATCTGGAATACAAAAAAATCAGAGATACAGATATTTTTCTGTAGATGTTTAGGGGACTATTCTAAGCCAGATGGTTGTGTTTCCCTACCATCTGCCTTTCTTTATTTTTTTAAATGTTCATTGCCAAAATCTCTTGTGCTGATTATAATTATAAACCTGAGGGGAGAGAACAAAAAAGAATGGAA
Source organism: Tringa solitaria (assembly GCA_026413425.1). Classification (NCBI taxonomy): domain Eukaryota; kingdom Metazoa; phylum Chordata; class Aves; order Charadriiformes; family Scolopacidae; genus Tringa; species Tringa solitaria. The sequence goes on from JAOXJM010000019.1 coordinate 69,992,166, forward strand.
AGGGAGCCAGAATGAGTTCTAGGTGCCTGAAACACCTAAAAATATTAAATCACTTTTTGGCATGCCTGTATATAGATTTAGAAGCTTGAAGTGATAGTCACTTGAAATATTGCACATCGTATTTAGCTCATAAGTGAGAGCAGCACAAATTAAACACTCTTAAACAAAAATCATTCATCTACAAAGAGAAGTGAGAGGGGACATAAGGAAAAGCCTGAAGAACTGTAGGCATGATCAGAGTTTCATTTAATCACACTGTTTACCAGACTGTTGCTGGTCAGAGAAAAAATCTCTCTTCCACTGATGTTGCCATACAGGTGGTGTGGTGGGCCCTAAAGCTAGTAGGAGAGCTGTGGGATGGCTATTGCAGGGTGAAGAGAATCCTATGAGGACCTGAAACCATCAGACGACCTCTCCCTGCAACTAGTGTAGGGGTCTGAGTGAAACGAATAGGCTATTGTGTGCATTACCGAGCTAAGTGAGACTCGAGAAGTGCTAGGCCACCCTTTTTTTCTACCTCCTAATCCAAGTCTACTGAGAGCCCTCTTGACTTTAGTCAAATTCCAGGAGGAGAACAATGTTGCATGAAAAGATGAGCTCCCTTCCACTCATCTTTGGAAATAGGTGGAAATAAGTTAGCAAGGAGGGGAAAGGCAAAATGCTCACTGCCTGAGATTATTCAGCCAAGCTACAGGAGAAAGAAGCCTTCTTCCAAAATCCCTGTTGGATCTGGGCTCATCACTGGAAGAGCTGATCTCATACTGAGAAGCAAACTAAGGTACAAAGTCTGTCACCAGCCAGGTGTAGCCAGCCTCTTAAATCTGCATACACAACAGAAGCTTGGCAATGGTCAGCCCTCCAAGACGTAAAGGACATCTCTGCTTCCTAGAACTTCACTGAACAAGACCTATCTGAAAAAATTCTGGGTATTTTTCCTCTTCTGGAGGGTGGCATGAGTATTCACACTTGTATTGCCCAAAAATATCACTGAGTGTATTACCTATTCTGTTTTGCACGTGTACTGCATTAGTCGTGTTGTAGAGGCATACATTTTGTCTGTGGCTGGTCACTTACATTGTGTCAGCTTTTGCCTTTTCAGGACTGAAAAGTACAGGTTCTGCTGAAGTGGTTTCCTTTGTTGAGTGAACGGTTGAAGGCAGAAGTTGCCAGGCTTTGGAGTGCTTGTTAGCCTCTATGAAAGATGCCCAGTTTTCCATTCTGGGAGAAACTCTAGAGGGGACTGCAACTGTTTGTCATCTTTAACCATATGCAGTTGCAGGATAGCAATGCATTTGCACATTGTATGTGCTGGATCGGAAGCCTGACAAAGGCACTGCTACCATATGCTTGTGTGCCTGATGGGACACTGGTGCTTTGTGAGGTTTGTTCCTGGTGCTGCCTATACTAAGTTTCTCACACACCTGAATGGTCTGCTTCTGCTTGGCCTTACTCCATTGGTCAGGTTTAGTCAGAAAAAAATATTTCCAAGTTCAAGACAGCAGGGGGTGTTGCTTCAGAGGTAAGGATGAGAGGAATAATGGCCTTCATCTGCAGTGTGCCCTGCAGATCAGTTTCTAGGCATGTTCACCTTATTAATTGTGTGTTCCTGCAGGGTTCCAAGGTTCTGGTCTTGCTTCAATCCTCTCATGATATCACCATACAGTTCGAGGCTATTTGTTCTGTATTACAGTCTTCTGTCTATTTTGGGAGAATGTCATTTGTGACTTGCTAGTATGAAAGAAGTACGGGGAACATCTCTTGTGACTCTTTCCAGAAGGAACATGTAGCACACAGCTCCTTCTTGGCTGCATGAAATGAATATTGTCTAAATAGGCAAGCCCTTTCATGCCAATATTTCTGTATTGCTGACTGTATCTATCAATAAAAAACTCCTCCTAATGTATATTCTGAAATTCTTATGAAGACTAGAGAATGGTTTATTTCTCTTCTCATGACTTCTGCAGGTCATTCTGAAGTTTGAGAAGGTGGTTCTACCCACAATGTTGTGTAATTGCAAATAGCATGTCCTGCGACTGCAGGACTGTGGGAGAGAGAAACAACTTCACAAAGGTGTCAGTTCGGTTCCAGAGGCCTATAAAATACTCAGTGAGCATGAATTCAGATTATTCTGTAGGCTGGAACAGCAAGTGTTCGGCTGATTTTTTTCCCCCCTCTTTGAAATCCAATTAATTGGGTTTCATAATGGCCCAACAGAATAATTATTTGTCATGCTATTTGCGAAGCTCAATTAGGATTATAACTGAGGTGCTGTAGTATTCTAGCACTGAATCAGAAAGAAAAACCAAATTTGGGTGATGGGAAGGGTTTGGTTTTTTTTTAAATAAGGGAAGCTCATTAAACCCCTGTGCTCTTTGGCTGCAAATTTGTTATTGTATATGACCAGCCTCCCAGCAAGGTCCAGTGTGTAATGTTCCTTCAGTCCATCAGGTTTACATCTCCTCCTGTGAAAATATAGTTGGGCACTAGTCTGCTCCTTGTGACCTTCGGATACCCTTCCTGTGTGACAGTGATGTGGTAGGGCCCGGCACAAGTGAGCTATTGTCCTTGCCTGCTGGATGAGTCCTTCCCATCAGAGCATGGCGTGGTGCTTTGCCAACTGCCAAAACTCCCCTTCCCCGCACACCTCCTTTCTCCCTGTTTAAAAATAAAAAGCACCAGGATTCAATATTTTTGTAATTTTTGAGACCTCTTGCTTGGAGAGGAAAAAGGTTGGGAGGGGGGATGTAGAGCAGCCACAGCAAGTGGGTTCATGCCTCTTAATTTGTCCCTTGGAGCTTCTTTCACTGGCTAGACCTGAACATGCCGGCACTACCATGCAAGCATTTTCTTGGTAGGAAAAAGGTCTCCTCTGCTCCATACAGAAGACATGAAAGAATCTGGGGTCAGGTTGAGTGGGTGAGGTTGCCAGGAATCTGCTGGGGTCACAGACTGTCTGGGAAGCAAGCAGAAAGTCTGGTGCTCGCTTTTTTATATTTCCGTGTTCAAAGACCTAAAACCCAGGGGATCCCAAACTTCCTGGTCCTTTGAACTTGCAGATCGGTGGGGATAACGGGTGAAATCTTAGCTCCTCTCCAATTTCAGTGGAATCAGAGTTTTGCTTTGTTAGAGCAGAGTAAACTGAGGAAATAGTTCTGGGTTTGTGACCATTAAAAAGGGTCTCATTCCTTGACTTAGCATACATCCTACATTTTTAAGAGTACAACAGCAGAACACGTTCTCTTACCCCTAGGCCAGCTAGTTCACATCAGCCTGCAGTGGTCTACACCCATAGCTAACAAAAGGTATGCACCTGAGATATATTTCATGTCCCAATGGGTTGCTATTTCTTTTCTAAAGGTTTATTTCAGTTTTCACACTGCACACTTACTACTTCTCCAGATACTTTACAAAATCAGGTAAACA
>JAOXJM010000019.1:69998566-70012257 GCA_026413425.1 Tringa solitaria
ATGAAAAGATGAAAAAGAACTAACTTCTTAGGTCAGAGGGAGAGAAAAGGGGGTGTTATAGAAGACCAAGAAAAAATGAAAATGGCAAAGTAGGTCATTCTGGTGTCCTATTTAAATAATCTCATCATGTTGGGGCAGTTAAATTGAAGGGTAAAAAAAAATGTGAAAATGACATAAACTGAAAGTTTGAAACAATATCATGAAATTAAGCCTTTGAGTCTCACTGATACCAACATCACTGTGTATACAAGTATAGCAGATTTGAGAAGGGTCTGATACTGCCATGAAGAAAGGAAACATCCATCATCACGCAAAATGGGATAAAACCTCCATGATAGCATTGTTCATGCTTGAGAGTGCAAATTCCTAGGTCTGCCATGGGTTAAGAAATCCACCACTGGGGCAAGGTATCTCACACTGTTACAAGAATTGTGTCCCTTGGGCATGTCTGGTATGGTCAATGCAAGGTCCCAGACCAAAGAAATACTGCTCTGATAAGGACTCCAGTAGTCTTACACTTGATAAGACTGTTTCTGTCCTTCCCCCAAAACCCTGATTTTAATGCTTGCCCGATCTTCCAGGCTCTTGATATTGTGTGTATGAGCTGGAGAAGTGATTTGGTCTGTGCTCAGCCATGCTTTCTGAGCTCCCCAGTGATCTCAAGGACTAATTTCTGCAGCCACATCTCTGCTTTCAAAGAGGAGAATCTCACCTGAATGAAGGCCTTTATTCTGCCCTGAAGCTTTAGACTCAGACTGCGTTCATCAGCTAGATCAGCCACGGCAGGTTTGACTCACTGGTTGTGACAGCATGCTATTTGTTCCTCGTGAATATCCCATTCCAGCCTGGGTTGAAATCCAGAGGCTTTAGATTTGCTTTTTCTCTTCCCCCCACCCCCCTCCCTTGATGTTTTAAGACTTCCAGCTGCTCAACTTCTCTTTAAAAAAAGAGAGTGCATTTGCCAACATTGTAATGAGTCTTGGCCTGTCAAATCTGAAGGTGCTGGGATGTCGGGGGAAAAGAAAAAGTGCTGAAGAGCATAATTTCCAGTGCTTCAGTCCTCTGTGAGTCTTCCATATTTGCCTGTTCCATCTCTCCCTCCCTTTTCCCCTCCCCACTGCAGAATCACATCTGTCCGCCCTCTGGCTCACCTCACCCGCTCGCCTCCCATCCAGGACCAGGAGAAGCGGTGATCTCACTTGGAGCACAGCAGTCAGTGTGCTGCACAGGCTCTACTCTCAGGGCTTCTGTGCCCAAAGTATATGTTCCTGCAGGGCCTAAAAATCCAACTTTCTTTTCTCCTTTTTTTTTTTTCTTTTTTAATTTTTAGAGGCTTACTCTCTCAGGTAAATTCCTGACACAAAGAAAGTTAATCTAGTCATAAAAAATAGATGTCCCCAGTTAAAATACAACCTGATTATATATGTTATGATATTCGATAACCCATCCATATCTTTATGGAAATTCAGCTCCATGGTGGACATGAAATCCCATGTCTGATGTTCAGGCATAATAGCTGACTACTTCGTCTAGTTCTCGCTTTATTGAGTTATCTGTGATACTGTGGTGGCAGAAGAAAGTTTGTGTATGTGGAATTGTCTTTTTGGAATTACTTTTTCCTTCCACTTCCCAGCACAAAGTGGAGAAGCCTATTCAGTTTGTTCATAGATTCATGCAGAGGGTACACAGTTACCTCCCATGTTCTCATCAGTGACAGACCAGTGGCTTCATCCTCATATTTGAATGTACTGGTTATCAGTACATCAGAGTATTATTGTGTGGTTGGTTGTGGTTTTTTTCCATGGTAGCCAGGAAATGGGGTAGTTTGGCTTGCTTTCATGAGCCTGCAGAATTACAATCTAAACTCAAAAGCACTAAGGTATCTAGGGTTAGCATTAGGATTAGCATTATGGATATCACTTGTCTGTGGAAACGGATTAATTTTACACTAGTTGTCTTCCTAGGAATGAGTCTTACCCTGGTTGCTTTTTGAATATTGTCTTTTAAGGACCATTCTTTCCTACACTAAAATAAGAATCTATAGCCTGTGTTTCACAATGTGCATGGTGATCACTTCTGGCCTCAAATTTTTGGAACATGGAAGCTACGTACTGTCTCTTTAAAGAATAAAATCTACAGATTTGTTTCTAAGATGTAGTTGAGATAATGTATTTTTAAAAGAGAATACATTCCTAGAAACAGAGATTTCTAGTCCGAGAATTGCTGCAGCTGTTTTATTCTGGCTTTGCTCTATGAATTTGTCAATGGACAGAAACATGCTTAAGTCTAATTGTGACAGACTTGACATTTTTTGTTGTTGTTGGCTCACAGGATTAGAATAAAAATGATGTAGGAACAAGAAGCAAGCATAAGATCATGATGAAGACCTAATCACCGAGTCACTTTTTCCAGATATCTAATTTGGGTTCTTAATTTTTTTTTTTTTTATTTTTCCTTAGTTCATGGATGACTCTGATAAAGTGTTTCCAGATATGCAGCCTTTGGAGTGATTCTGTCAGTTCACTGGGCAAAACCTTGAGTCATTTTGTAGTGGCATTGATGAGCCAGCTGGCAGTGTTCAGAGTCCACATTGTCCCAAAGGCAGTTCCTCTGGGAGCCATGCTGAAATACAGCCCTGATTTCATCAAGTGAATGAAAGGGACATAGGGATTTTCACCTTTTCTAGAAGCCTGGTTGCTAACAGCAGGTAGAAGAACTTTCCTGAGGTGCTAACTGAGGTGGGAGCTCTGTGACAGTCAGTCCCTCTCCTTAATAGCCTGTATTGAACATGAATATTTGACATTTCAGGGGCTGAGATACACAGTCTGCATCCCAAAACTTTTGTTCATTTAAATGACCCTGCCAATGCAGAGTTCGGTACATTATGAGGATCTGGGGAGTCAGCAGGAAAATTTTAGATTCTCTGAAATTTTGGTCCAGTGCCACTTTTTCCATGTGATTATGCCAAATTTAATGGAAAACAGTCCCCCTCTCCCCTCCTTAGCCCACACCACAGCAACCCCATATCCCTAAAAAACTAGCCTCTGAGTATCTTAAAACCACATGCTGGCTCTTTAATGTGGCATATTTGTCTGAAAACTGCTTTCCTCACTGTGTGATATGGTGAGGTACAAGGAGCAGGAATTATTAGAAACTGCTGTTTTCCTTAAGCAGTTTTGCTGTGTTGTTTTCATTTAGTGTTCTTTTAATAAAGAATGAGAAAACAGTGAAATTGATAAGACTGCATAGAAATAAAGATTTCTTCTATGTATGGAAATTACTGCAGCAGAATGGAATTTCAACAGGCTTAGGAAACCAAGTATTAATCCAGTCTAAAGAATTCCCTCTAATAGCCTTTTATTAAATTAGCCTGTTGAATTCTCTCAGGTTTTTTATCCTTTCATAACGTCGTAGGATTTCCTGATAGAGGGCTGGACCTGTTTTTACCTTCCCCCGTTCCCCCCTCACCCCCCCAATTGTGTCTACAGCTCTAGTGAATAAAATCTGAAGCATTGCAATGCTTGCTTTCTTAGCTGCTGTAGTTTTTCTTAGAAATTTGTCTCTTTATTGATAGAAGAGACTGATTGTTCCCCACCCCCTCATGGTTGAAAACTTTCTGCAACAAACCTTTTACAAAGGAAAACAAGTCTGAATAAAACATTTTGAAGAAAATGTTTTAAGTGAGAGTGATGACTGCAAATGTCTCTTTGATCTTTTGACAAACTTTTGTTTTCTTCCTCTGTGTTAGTCTTGGAAGACTTGGCTTTCCTGGTTGGCAAGTGGGGTCTCTGTGCTGGAGTGTGCCTATGTGGAAAGGAGCTGTCTACTGCATCTGGATTATAATCATTCTGGTCTCCCTTTTCTTCTCAAACCAGAAGGGAACTTCTATGAACCATTTAATGTCTTCTTCATTGCTCAAGTGGTCTTTTACTTATGCCCTGTGTGTGTCCCACCGCTGGATGCCTGTAACAGCAGGCACTCAGCCACATCCTGAAAATACAAGAAGGTCAAGGGATGCTAATGCGACATTTAACAGTGCGCTTTACTGACAAATGACATTTTATTGGTGGAGGTCTCATATAGAGGGCAGTTTAACAAGAATCAGGAAGTGAACATACAGTCATGATTTAAAAAATGAGTGCACTTCAATTTTGTGACAGCTTTTGTCATTTCTGCAGAAAATTCAGTACTAGATGTCATATACTAGGCTGTCATATAGAAAAAGAGAAAAGGAAGCAAAAATACTGCAGCTTTCATTGAAGACCACTGCAGTTCTAAAATTTAGGATTAGTTTCATCTGGCAAGGCAAAGATTTTATCTCCTGCTTTCAGGCATTCTGTAAAATTAGTTTGATTAATAAGAGGGAAAGCAGTCATGCAATGATGTTACTTTAACTTCTAATCAGTAGGCTGCTGGGCTTGGAATATATTTTGTTTTCAAGATGGAGCTTAATACATCAGTACCGGAGACTGCAAGAACATTATCCCAGTCCCAAGCCTGATTTGCATGATTGTTGAAATTACCTGAATTCTCTGCATCCATTTTCTCTTCTCACTTACCTATTCTGAGATATGTGGAAGACTTCTATGAATAAATAATGGTTCATATCTCACTTTCATGTCAAGATGACCCACCTAATGAGAAAAAAAAAGTCTTTGTTAAACACCTGCACAAACAGGATGGTGCTCTTGCCTCTGCTTTTAAGCACCTCACTGAGGTAGGCTGATTTGCTGACTGGCTTTTGAAACGTGGCATTCATCAAACCACACCATCCTAGCAAGCAGAGCAGCTATGTTCCAGACAAACATGAAGGTAGGGAATGGTAACAGGAGGAAAGATCAGGGTTGGTACGTTGTCAAAGGAGAAATCATCTCCCCCATGCCTTTAAAAGGACCTTACGCATGTAAAATTCAACCACAGGCAAAAACACCTGGAAGATGCCAATTAAAAACACTGGCTCCAATTTATTCAGCAGGCACATGTTTTCAGGAAGGATTAGGAGGGAAAGAGTGGAGAGGAAATGAGAAACACCCTTGTCAAGGTCAGATGTAAAGCAGAAGGGCTTTGCTTGTTTCATATCAGAGAGTGGGGGAGAACGGCAGGCCCTAGAAAATGATAGCACTTTCTAATCGTGCTTGTGGCCCCCTAAACCACAGCCCACAATCAGAGAGGGAAAGTAACTGTCAGACAAATCTGCCTTATTAGAAAGTCAGCATGTGACAGCAAGACACCCACAGATGGCAGGTTATTAGAGGATTTTTGTTTGCTCTAGGGCTGGGGATTTTTTATTTCTCTTAAAAGTTGGCAGCTGTGGGCATCTTTCAGCAGGTGACAGGAAATGTAGCCTGCCTGTTCAATAAAACACACCATTTTCACTTGGCTCGTGTGCTGTCACTCCAAAGAGTCCGCTTAATCATGCATGTTACAGCACTGAAATGAAGTGTGATGGCAATTGCCTTTTGCCTTCAGTGTTCCCACTAGCACCACCGCTGCCATTTTAACAATTAATCCTGTAGATGCCCCAAAAGCACAACCCCATGTCCACTTCCTTACTGATTTCAACCACATGCTGAGAGGAAGTAGGAGGAAATGGTGAGCTGCATCAACTCCAAAAAGCTGATTATTGTAGTGGGAGGTAGGCAAAAAAACGCATCCCACCAGCAACGCATCTTCAAGGGTGCAGAGATAGGGAAACATTCAGTACCTAGTGTAGTCCTTTGAAAGCTGGGGAAGAAGAGAACAAGATGTTCTCTCTTTTCACAGAAAATATAAAAGGAGGAAACAGAAAGTTGAAGAAACATCCTACTGATCACAAGCTGTTTAGGGAGAAACTTCTGTGCAGAGCTGCCAGAGAAGACCTGGGTCTGGTGGTGCTGATGGACTTTTGGGAACTGTAGATCATTGGAAAGAGAAACGTGAGCTGCTCACAGCTATATCTGAGTCTCTCTCTGTCCAGCTCATACCGTTGTGCAGAAGGCATGGAGAGTGGCTGGGGTTAGCTTGGTACTATCCAAGAGTAGCTTCAGCCATCCCTCTGAGGGTTTAATGATTCCTAGGTCATTCACTGGCTTTTCTGAATGGAGTGAACTTCATGGTCTGTGAGCTGAAAGGGATTTTGTTGTGGGAACTGATATTAGTGCCTAATTACACTAACTGGTGCTAGAAAAAAAAATAATTAGGAAAGGGGAAAGTTTTGCTTGGTGGTTGGTGTTTTTCATAATGAATAGTGGATCCTGTTCTCACAAGGGAGTACATGGAGAAGAGCCGGGAAATGTATGAATTTTAACTACTGAAGAGCTATATTCATGTGCATGGTAGGGTGAGAGAAAACTTTAGAAGTATTAGAAATTTAATAACCCACGTCTCAGTGTAGTGGCAGATATTAAAAAAGAAATGTGGGAAGGTATATCTACCTAATCAATGAAGGTAAATGCATGGGCATCTCAAGTAGGAGGGATGCAGTGGACAAATTAGAATTACTTAAAGTAGAAGCTGGTAAACCTTGTTTGCTTCATTTATCCTCAGTTACACTGCTGCCTTTTTTGTAGTTTGGCCAGCTCCAGCAGGTTTCAGATCCTAAAACTGGTGTAAAATCACAATACTTATAATAATAATATGTTCTAAGTGGTTTTATTTGCTTTCTGAACCACTGGACTGCAGTTGGTTTGTGTTTTGAGCTTGTGAGATAGAAGTCACACATACACACGCACATTGCTTTCATGCATAAAAGGGGAAGACTGAAGATTTTTTGTTACTGCTTTAGTCCACGTGCTCATGCTATATGGAAATATACTAAGCTTCCATAATAAACCCAGCTGAAGACTGGGTTTTACACCCACATGTGTTTTCTACAACAATAAATGGCATCCTGGAGCCATTTATCACTGATGCCCTTATTTATGCCTGGTATTGTATATTGAATAGCAGTTTGTTTATTTTTATAGGAATATACATTTAAAGTTGCTTTCTTGCTGGAGAAAAAGAAGTTTTTCAGTGATTAGTGACATAAACGTTTTCTCCTCCTTTGGGTTTCCAAGGTTTTACCTTTCTTTTTCCTAGTTAAATCCTCAGCTGTGAAATCTATTTAAAATATTGAATGTCCTGAGGACACAATAGAAATTTATATGCCAGCCAAATAGCTACTCATTCCACGTAATGTCAAATAAGCCCATCCAGTCTAATATTGAGACCCTTTCTTTTCTTTATATGTTTTTTTTGAGGTGAGAGATCTAAAAAGGTTTATGAGATTTCAAAAAAATGGTGCTTGAGACACTTTCATTTGTCAATACCTCTATTAAATTTACCTAATTATTTGTTTAAATGCTATCGAAACAAGCCGCCAGTTTTCAGGAAGAAAATATAGTTGTCCTTGTGCAAAATCCTATTTGATAAAATACTGTGTGTATAAAAGACACATAGTAAGGTTTAAGGAATAAAACAGAACAAATAGGAAAGTTGAGAAAGGATGGGCTTTAAATGCTGATATCAGAAGTGGTTTGAATATTTTGTTCAAGTGTGGGCTTTGCTTTTTATTGAGTAGCTGTGTACTGGCCCTAGTATTATAAAGGGTCTTGCATATATAAATGCATATAACATTGCTGTGGAACCTCTACATGCAATTTATGATAATGATACTCCAGATTAGTGCTTAGCATCCAAACATGACAAGTAATGATGTTCATACAAACAACCATGTCGCCTGCCCATGAGCTGATGGAACAAGGCTCCCTATGTAAACCCTGTTTCCAGCGTGTTCAACCCAGCCTCATGCTAAAACCTCCACGCCCAACACAGTGCACTGAAAAGTGTTGTTTGGAAGAACTGGAGAAGCCAGGTTAAGTTTAAAAAAGCAGTGTTGTCTGATCCCTGTCTCATTAGTAGTTATTGTGGAAGACAGCTGATTTCTTCACTGGCTCCACTGCAGCCACACAGAGTTAAGTCAGATCCATTATCAGAAATGATGGTTTGCTTCAAAATTTCTATTGACATCACCTGGTGCAGTTCTGCTGCCACATGAAATTAAAGAAAATTAATACAAAGCGTTTCCTGGGGGACATTTCACTGGCTAGGTTATATGGCATAGGCAAAAAAAAATACAATCTAAACAAAGTAAAATCTATTGGGCTGTGACTTGGCTTTATGCTTTTGCTTAGATAGGAAAAACCTCTGAAAACTAAGTTGACACTGTTTTATGGTTTGATCCTTAACAGCTTGCCCTCCATATGGAAAAGCTTTAGAAATTGACTGAAAAATTTAACCCTTTTTTTAGACCTTTAAAAATTTATCAGAAAACATGCATGATCAGTATTTTTACACAGCAAATTTAAAAAGAATGGATAAGGGTTGTTGCTAAATTCCAATATTTGGACCAGCAGCTATTGTAAATAGCACATCTGTGTTAAAATGAACAGAGATGTCTGGATTTACTCCATGTAATAATATGATCTGAAAATATTAGAAAGTGGCTAACATAGACGTAGAATTACACTAGTTTCATCCCTGTCAAACGCTACTAGGTTTGTCCCTAATTGTCCTCAGTTGTCACAAATGCTGGCTTGCTTGTTTCCCATTATGGTTATGTGTCTACAAGACACTCTGCCCAGAACTTCTTTCTCAGTTTTGCTTCCAAAGGAAATAAGACTTGTGCAATTGCATTGTCTGTCTGTTTTGGAAAGAGGATGAAAGGAGAAAGGCAGACAAACAGCATTGGAGCTTGGAGGCTGACTTCAGCCAAGCCTGGAAGAGGAGGTGGAGGCATCCAGCCTTAGAGACACTGGCAGCTGACTGAAGAGATGCCCCAGCAGGATGAGTTGGCAGGTAAAAAGCATTTGGCAGCAGCAGGTGTTGGCACCAAGCACCCATGCAGAGGACAACCATGCAGTGTCCACGGGGCTTCAATTCCACCAGAGCACAGGCTGTCCCTGGTGCTACAGAGGGTATCGTATGGGGCACCAGGGGTGAAGCAGTTTCTGCTGTCAGTGGAACACCTTGCACCTTTTCTTTTCTTGTTATTTATTTATTTTATATTGAGAAGAACTAAGCACTTTTGGTAAGTAGTGAATAAGGTTTGCTCCTGTCCCACATGGGTGCCAGGCCCTCATAACTGTTTTTTTCAAAAGCCAAGGCAGGACCAAGCTAAACAAAAGTGATTCAAATGTGTTTGATCTTACATTGTTTAACCTACAAGCCACAGCTTTCTTACTTCAGTCCACCATAAAACAAATGGAAAAAAAAAATTGGAACAAGAGGAAACCTCTGGCTGTCATTCAGATCAGGATGAAACCCATGCCTGTATGGCTTCTGAGCCTTCCCAGCTTTTGTTAGTTTATACTGATCTGTTTTGAATGCTCTGTTTTCTTAAATGTTTTCAAGCCATTATATCATTCTCTATTTGCACTTTACTGCAGTCACTCCTAAATCTGTTCCAATCAAGCCAAATATGTCCAAAGAAAACACATTTTTAAGACAGAGTATGGCAGTGATCCTATTTAGATACATACTTCAGTTTTCGCACACAAGTAGTCCCACTGAGTTTGAGGCTTTTACAAAATTAAGTGTCTTGAATAACTTTGTACAATTAGGGCCAAGAAAAGAGGGACCTCTGGACTCAGCTCTGCCTGTGCTCTGCATGTGGCTCTGAGCAGGTCACTTCACCTCTGTTGTCTTCAGTTTCCAAACATTAAAATGTCAGCTACTTATCATGCCCAATACTAGCAACATGAAAATTGTTAGCATTATTCTAATGATTAAAAAAGGAACATTCAGCACTGTACTGGGGAAAGGTTACAAGTGCATAGGCATGTTGTGACTAAGAAAACACAAGGAAAGAGGACAGCCTGCAGCAAGAGAGTAAAACCAGGAAAATAGTAAAACTGAGTGGAAGATGTTGAAAAGAAAAGAGCAAGTAATGTTATGTGTTAAAAAGAAAAAAGAAAAAAAAACCAAAACAAACAAATTAAAGGGAAGGACAGTAGAAAGTTTGTTCATCTTGCAATACAGATCTCTGAAAACCTAAATCAGAGTGATTTTATGTGGGAATATTAACTTATATTTACCTTCACTTGTAAATTTTACTAATAGGTAATCTTTTGTTAACCATGTAAGGTGATGCAGTGAACACCAAAAACTTTTTGCGCAATGACTAACAGCAGAAGTACCGTTTTTCTCAGATAAAAAAAAGATATAGATTTTGGGGGAGCTGCTATATAATTTCTCATTTCACTTGAATAGTAACCTTGTCCATTCATACTCATGTTTTGGAGAGTGACAGATGCATAAAGCGGAAAATAGTAATATATTTTTATGAAATACTAGTCCCAGGTTTTTAATACCTCCCTCACTATGTATTTCCAATGGAGTTCAGCTTTAGGATTTCTTTTATTACTATTCTCTCCTAAAGAATCAAGTCAAGAGTCCTCAGATAATGCTGTCCTGCTCCCATTTTAACCCCTGACCTGGGAGTATGAAGTAATTTGGAGCCCACTGATATAAACTGCAACAGCTACTCTGCCCTTTCGTGAAACATACTCCCTTCCTTTTTTTTTCCTTTTGAGGAAAAAACACAGGTTATTTTTCTTTGGCACCATTATTGTCATGTCTGGACATTGTGGCTAATACCTGCTGGTGGGTTTAAAAGAATCTCAAAATCAAAATTATTAGTTCAAAAGACAGAGGAGAATGCTTTCCAGTGTCTTTTGCAGGTACTTACCTGTTGCTAAGCTTCAGCCTTACTGCTGTTCTTGGCATCATTTTACCAATCCAAAACACTTCATGTGGGCTGTTTTTAAGGTGGTTTTAAAGATTGGTTTCCTTTTTAAAGGTTGATTCAAAAACTGATGGGAATGTGTTCATTATCATAAAAATATCATCTTAGTTTTTTTATGGACTTCAAATCATGTCTCATACTGAAAATGCAGGTTAGCTTTGAAACTAAGCTGAAGTCTTTTTGATCTTTATTATTTGTGTTGAATAGAGACACTTTGCTAAATGAGAGAATCCACAGAAGCTGCCCTGTTTCAAGGAGGATTGGGAGGACTCTCAGCATGAAGATAGATGGCAACTCTGAAAACCTACATTTTCAGTTTTCTTACGGGCACTTTCTAGTTAGCCTATGCAGAAAAAAAATCCACCCAAACCTACGACTAATTAGACATGCATAGTAATAAGCATTGAACTATTCAAAGAAATAATGCATATTCACAGTTGAAGGTTTAGGCCAATTTCCAGATATGCTTGAGTGGCCTTCAGCAACCCAAGGTCAGTTTTGCTTGAGACATCCACCAAATCACAACAGAGGAGAGATGGCCTTGGGACCACCGAGACCAAGTTATCAGGTCAGCTGGGGCACCTTATCAATAATGATTGTGGTTACTCACCAGTAAAGCACACATTTGGATTTCAATTATTTCTTTTTCAATTTGAAGATTTCACAAGTATGAGATAACTGAAATCCCAGAGCCATTTGGGTATGGAGAGAGAATAACGGTGTAACATGTACCAAGGCACAAGAAATATAGGTAATCATTATGAACTGTTTAGACTGGAGTGGATGTTACTGTAACCATCCTTACACACACGCATCCTTTCATCCAGCCCTCTGTTAAATTCTGATGAAGGATTTAAAGGGTCTGAGACTTTCTGGGTTGACTGGGTCAAAGCCAATCTACCCTGCACAAGCACATAGGTGGAAAAGAGGCAATTTATGTGACTAATCCCTAGAAATGGATTGATCTTTTGTGATGAGCTCTTGCAGTTTAAGTGAAATAAATGTGTAAATTAGGAAATGGGGGAAGGGAAGTCCTGCAGTCCTGTGTTTGGTGTCCAAGCCGAGGCAATATACCCAGCACAGAAGTAAGGTTAGCAGAGCTACTTCAATAGAGAGTGTGCTCACCTGCAGGGGGCAAGTAAGTATTCAGTGCTGGTCTTTTGGACCTATTAAGAGAGAAAGTTCCCATTAAGAACAAGTGGTTAGATTTCTGCTTCCCTGGGCTTCATGATGCCCAAAGGACAGAAGAAACCGTGTGAGTATGGACCTCGTATCTCCAGTGCTTCCACATTAAGGAAGTGGAATCCTGAGCTGTAAGGAATGTCGTTCTTGTTTAGCTCATGGTGCCTGTTTCATGGAACACTTCTTGACGCTCTCCAGCTGTAGACTCTGGAAAATGTGTGGCATTACAGGAGCTTCCAAAAGCTGTGATTTTTAGGAAAAAGTTAAAACAGAGAGAAAAAAAAAATGAGTCATCCTTGCTAAATGAGTAATGCTGTCAAAAAGATGCTTGTGTGCGTGTGTGATGAGAGTGGAGCTCAGAGACCAGACTGTCATCAATTAGGAAGACAAATTGAAAAACCTACATCTCATAGTGAAATTGCTACCGTGTATTTTCCTGTATGTTGTCTTGTCCATATTATGGTTTAAGGACATAATACTGCAGTACCTTGGATTTTCTCCTACGTTAAATTCACTTTTGCAAGTGAGTTCAAGAATCCTTTGCAGAGGGCTTGGGTAATGCCTGTATTCTATTTAAACATTACCTGGTATTTTGGGTTTGAGCTGAATGTAAAACTTCCCTGTGTCTCATGCTGACTGTGCAGAGCTACATTTTAGACTACATATAAAAAATGGAGCACACTTTAAAAACAGATATAAAGTCCCTGTACAGTAAATTAGTAATGTAGATTTAGGATTAGTGAAAACTTGTCCAGCAACTGATTTTCCTGCTGTGAGGAAAAAAAAAAGAAAAAAAGTGCCGGCTATATTGCTTTTGCAAAAAATGGGTGACAGATATGGTCCTAAGAAATTAAAAATGTTTTCTCTGTATATGTGTACATAAATGTACATTTTAACTGTGGAAAAAAAGAGAATAGCACACATCTTTTCAGTCAACAGAGAAGAAAAAAGTTTTATAAAGGCCAGGATCTGACATGACAATGCAGAGGTAACTGAAAACAGTGTTTCCCCCTCTTCAAACACGAAGTGTTGCAAAACAGCTGCCCAAAATTCCAGATGTTCCAGTCCCTCCCTCACCAGCTTCAATGAAACATGACATATAAACAATACAGTACACTCTCTAAAGAAATAAAATAGATGAGGAATGTCCAAGTGTGTGGCTGAAGAGCTTTGTCAGGGCATAAGAGGGATGGATGGGAACACCCTCGCCAAAGTTTCCGTTCCTTTCCCCTTTTCTCCCTCTCTGTCTGCCAATTTGTATTTCATAACATGATGAGTTACAGAAGGTTGTGAACCAACACGGTGTGGCCTTACCTCATACCCCTGTGAGGAGGCTGAATGCAAAGGCTGTGTGCCTAATTCCCCAAGTACAGCGTGGGTCATAACCTGTTATTGTTGTTTGGTTGTAGGGGTGCCAGAACAGACATTTTTCTTGTCTGGGTTCCAGTAATATATCTCACAGCTTGCTTTTTTTTTTCATTACTTGGCTAGTCTGTCTTCTCAGCTTACATTTTCCCCCGTACCGTCGGCCGCTCCGTTGGCTACTAGACTGTTGAAATCTGTTGCAGTCATTCCCCCCATGATGATGTGGGAGAATATAACGCTGTGGCTGGGGAATTACTGTATGTGAATACTGGAGGGAAAGAATTACACATGCTTTGTACAAAGCTGACCATTGACTCACACACTGTTGCTAGTTCTCCAGAACTTTCCCCTTGCTAACCCTGCACAATCCTGGAAAAAA
>JAOXJM010000019.1:70014410-70031987 GCA_026413425.1 Tringa solitaria
CATTGGAAAAGTTTATAAAAGGATGTTGATCATTTGGAAACAGTTTAGAGGAGGCCAGTGAGAACAAACTGGAAAATGTGGCTGATGAGAGGGAACAACACAAAGAGGAGTTATTTAGTCTGCAAGATGGATGGTGAAAGGGGAATAGACCAATAGTTCTAATGTATGAAAGCCTGCTGCAAAGAGCAGGGGAATTATCTGCCGTCCCTTCTATTGCAGATGTTGAGAAGGAGAAGGAAGGAAGACTCAGACTCAGCATGAGAAAGGGTATTCCCTTTCTCACTCCTATGGGGAGTGGATGTAGGGAGTGACTAGACTGGGAGTTACACTCTCTCTATATGCTGGAAATATGTAAAAACTCCTTAGGCTGTCATGACTTCTTGAGGTCCTTTCCATCTCATCGTCTACGTACTGAAACCCTTAGTAAGAAAAGTTTTGCCTGTTGCATTTTAAAACTCTTTGAAATTTCTAGATAGAGTATGCTCCAGAGTAGTAACATGGTAGTAATTATTACGTTGTATCTGTGCATACATAATATTATATATATGTATGAATAGGGAAAGTGAACTCTTCTAGTGACAGTTCAGCAACCAAGGAGCAGTTCTCATCATCTTCCCCTGTTGCCTGTCTGGGGAAGTCACTTGTGTCACACATCACGGTATTTAGAGGGGAAATAAAGAGGGTGAAAGAGAGAGCAGCATTACTCCTGGGCACACAGGCAGGGGTTACATCGTGCACAACTAACGAAGGCATCCGACATACCTCCCTGTTTCATGATCCAGGCAGATGTTGGTCAGCAGTGCACAGCCAGTAGACCTGAGACTGTCTTGCAGTATCTTAAAATTTCCTTGCAGTATATGAAACTTTGGTGCTTGATACCAATGTATTTCCCCTGTTGGGTAATTCTTTTCTTCATACACAGGATGTCAGTGTTTTCTCCCATCTTCCTCTCGATGCTGCTATGTTTTTCCTCCCTGCAAGGTCATCCTGTAGCTTCTGCTTCATTTCTGCTTGGGTATTTGGCTTCAAGTGACAACAAAATCTAAGCAGCAGTTCAGGTCTGCTGTTTCAGACGGCTGTGTTGGCGCCCATTCATAACAACCAGTCTGCCTGGATTAGTCTTTTGGTCCCTGACCACCTCATTTGATGCAGGCAGGCTTTCTGCTCTGCATTCAAGGGAGGGAACTGCAAGGGGTTCTCTGCTTTTTCCAGGATGGAGAATCAGAGGAACAAGGTCATCTTCTTAGTCAATACTCCTTATTTCTTCATTTCTGTGGCAGTGTGACAGCTTTTTTCTTTAACCCCTCAAGTTGCATAGGACTGAAGAGATACGGCTTTGTCTCAGTTTCCACACCTTCTTTCACTGAGGGGTCAGGGGCCTGGGAGAAATCAAAGGCTAATAGCAGGAACCTTTTCAAAGTGTCACACACATTAGGAGCAGCTGGTGAAGGAAGAGAAACAAACAGGAGAATGCAATGTTTAGTGAGGACTTCTATCCCATTACCAAATAAATATGGTTTATTCCTCTGCTATGGTACATACTCATTAAAACAAATTCATTATTCCTTGTGGACACGTGCCTGTGCAAATCAGTCTTGCTCCATTCACTTCAGAGGAGTTACACTGATTTATGCTCATGAGAGGTGCCCCACAAATTCTAAGAATGATCAGGTAATACCATCTTATTTTAGTCCTTGCATTCATAGAGCATAAGATTGCAGCCAGATGTCCAGATGCAAAAGACTTCATGATGAAAAAGACATTTCAATGTGTAGATGAACTGGACTCAAGCTTCACAGCAAGTATTATGCTAAATAAGGGGAATGTTGCTGCAGGTGTCTAGAACAAAGAACAAATAAAAGTTTGCACTCCATGTTGTGCGGACTAAAGCTTGTGAATTATTATACTATTAGGGAAAGGTTCGCCTGCTTTGATTCATTAATTTCCCTTTAAGGCGCTTCATTTCCCCTACCAGTCGTCTGTCAGTTATTTTTTTGCCACAACACCCCTTGAAGTGTAGAAGTGCTTCAGCCCCAGGTCTGGCTCTTGCCCTCTCTTCTCCTCTGTCTGTGACCTTAGGACTTCAACACTATTTTCTTTCCTGAGTCAGGAAGAAGGGGGCAGCTGGCTAGGACCTTGCACTCATCACTGTTTTTCCACCTACAATATGTTTGCTTTTCTTTTCCAGCTGCAGTTTTATCTTGCCTCCTTCAGTCACTCAATCTTTGGCATGTATATTGCGGGCTCAGTTCTCCACTTACTTAGCGTGTGCACAACATCGCTGGCTTCAGAGGTGTTTATAGTGTTTGTGGAGAAGACAGCTTGATTTGGTTCTTGTGCTTGCAAATGTACATTCTACCTACCTCAGTGGAAGTGAGTTGCCACAGGTCATGAAAAACCTGGAGAAATGCACGAAGTTTGCTGATGTCATGCTAAAAATTATTTTAAAAGAAAGAAAAAAAAAAGAAAAAACTAAAAACAACCAAAAAACACCAACAAACAAAAAACGCCCACAAAAGCAGAAAACCAGACTGGACAAATCTGTCAGCGTGGTTGCTGGAAGGGAGAAGGGAGGGGTGAACAGCTGCGTTCCCTTTCCTTTGCATCATAAGCAGGCTGTGACAGTGTAATTCTTTTATCACTTTTCTTATTGCGTACTTTTTTCCTCATCTTCCTGAAGCTGGATTTAGATTCCTGGCTGGCAAGAAAACAATTAGTCTTGGTGAAATCTAGGTGTGATACACGGATAATGCCAAGGCTTTCTAAAATGAAAAAGAAGATCTTGCTGCGTGTTGGATTGAATTTCTTTATTTGGTACTCTAGTTCAGCAGTAAATTGTGTAGGTGAATAAGAGACTGCCATTCATCAGTTTCCATCTGCAGAGATGTAGTTGTAATTTAGATTATATCCTGATAATTTAGAAGAATTTCTTCACCAAATGGGACGTAGAAAGCTAGCTCTGGGAATATACTGGAGTTTCAGATAGGTCTCCATCATGGACTCTTGTTTTCAGACACAAACACTTCAATTCCCGTAGAAGTCCATCCAGCAAGTTGCTACTCACTCTGACCCTAGTCCAGTAAAGCACTTAAACACATGCTTAACTCAGATATGTTGTTCTTACTGTGTTTCCTCGCATGCTTAATATGAAGCACATGCTTAATAGCTTTGCTGGAGAGGGCTCAGGATGCCTTGCAGCTTGCACAATGGGCCCCATCACTCACACAGATAATCATAAGGATTTGAAAGCCTTCATAAATTAGCAAGTAGTGATTTACTCTAACAGCTAATAGCTATTGTTTCGCTTGAAACCAAGGCAAAGAAATCCTTTTTTGAACAGAGTCCTCTTTGTAAGGTCACTTATTTTGGCTCCAGCTTGTCAAAGTGTTCACTGCCAGCCCCTGTCTAAAAAAGATAATGTTAGTCAGTGGCATAGCAGGGCCATGAAACAGACCTCTGCATGGCCAGGGTCATTTTCACTGTGTCTTGTGTAGATTGACCTCTCTGTCTTTAATTTACTTTTGGAATTGTCCTGGAATTGCTTTGTGGTTTACAATCCAGTGTCCAGATGCTATTCCCAGACATGTAAAAGTTATTAATGTAAAGTTAGCAAGGATCTGCAGGGGACCCTCACTGAATCTAACTGAGTTGTGTTCCCAAACCTGTCATCCTCCAGCCTGTGCCCACAAGCATGCACAGACACACACATGCATAATTAGGCATCTCATTACATGAGATTCTTTTTAATAGCAGAATTCTTTAATAACCGGAAAGTGGATGTGTGCCTCTAGCTGGGACCAACACATCTGAGCACGTTGTCCTTCTGGCATATGTTGTGTGACAGAATCTGCTGCTGCCATTGTGGTTGCTCTGCTTCCTAGTCAGATGCACTGCTAAATGAAGAAAGACACGTTGCAGAAATTTCTGGCTACTCTTAGGGTAAAGTGAGAGTGAGCATTACTTAGTAATATTGAACTGGAGCCCCGACTTTAATCTTCTACTAAACTACCCTTTTTCCATATAACCTAGATTGCTTAAATCTGTATTTCATAATACAGATATGGTTTTGCCATATTTTTTTCTGTGATTGAGCTGCTTCTGCCATCACACCATACCCATTTACTGCTCCGATTATGCATTACCTGGATTTTTCCAGACCTTATTTGGGTCTTTTTCACACCATCCACAAAGTTCTTGGCTCACCCCCAGAAATCAACATTGACTAGACATGCATTAGTTCAACAGAAATTCTGGATGACCATGGCAGCTGGAACATAAGTACATTCAACTCTTCATGTAAGTATTTTAATTACGTTAATATATCTTCTCTATATATAAATTTGCAGAGAACAAATAGAACATTCTGGATCAGCCAGCCTAGAAGTGGGAAGCTAAAGAAGAGGGATAAAGTCCTCCTGCAAAAATAGCTGCTTCCTGGCTGTAGAGCTTTGAAGCGTGAGGGACATGCCCATCCCACCATCCTCTGGTACCAGGTGCCAAAAGGCAGCAGGCTGGGAGAGGAAGCCCAGATGACAGCCTAGAGCATGATGCCCACCAGTCTCCTGACTCTGCTATGAATGCAGTGGACCTCTTCATGCATCAGCCGAACCAGGGGCAAGGGGATCCACAATTCCCAATCCAGTTGCAAAATGCCCGTTTAGGGACTGGGATAGTAGTCCCACAAGGGCACATCTGCTGTGCCATGGTGAGCATGGGGTCTCTGATCCCTCTTCCACAGTGCCTGCCTTTGCTCTGGCAGGAAACCTCTGTAAGTAAATGGGTATTTGAGGTTCAATCCGACTGTGCTGCCAAGCTTATATATGGGGAAGATGCCTAGGGCACCCCGCAGGGCACCTTGTTGGTGGTCAGTGTGTGTGAGGATGCTCAGCTGTACGCACAGACTAAGCATGGTGTGTCTGCCCTGTGGATGTCAGAAAGCTATTCTGAGATCCTACTAAGCTGAAACTTCTTCACTAAAGTACCCTCCCAACCTTGCTCTAACTTAATTTTAATTTTTAAATTAAAATTTCTTCCGTCACCAAAGAAAAGAAGTGGTGGGAGTAAAGTGTTGAACTGACATTTTATGGTTTTCATTTTCTGCACATAAGTAACAAATTTTAAAGCCTTTCCTTTTGTGTGGCATAATTACACCTGATGGTTAATACGGCTCTTTTTAACAAAAATGTTTTCTGCTTCTGAACTCACAGGAGGCAACTATTGTTTGGTTTCCACTCATTAATCTGTTTTGGCCTGGCTTAGTGAGGAGGCTGACAGGCTTTCAAAGACTCCTAACAGGTATTTGACATAAGGTGCTCGCATTTGTGCTTTTAAGTTGTCCTGGTCCACTGAAATAATTAACATTACCTCGTCATCCTTTGGTGCTCAAGACACGGTTGTTTAATAGCGTAATGTGGTGTTTCATTCAGACCTGTGAGGTTGTTCTCGTGTGACATGCTGGTGCAGGTGGGGAGTGCAGGCACAGCACTAGCACCAGCTCATTAGAAAGACCAGGGGAAATGCCGGTCCCAGACACCTAATCAGTGCAAAAGCAGGGGCCCTAATAAGCTGATAATTCACCATGTGAAGCAGGGGGAGGTAGAAGGGTTTCTGCCAGAAGAGAGCAGATTCTGGAGGGCTTCAGCGAGCGATGGAGGGTGGGCTCGTGGGGGAAAGTGTGTGTGCCTCCCTCTGCTCGGCCCTTGGAGCAGGGCAGGAAGCTATTGAGGGGGCACTTGGAGCTTGCATCTGGAAACAACATGTTTCAAAGGGTTTATAAATCTTGTGCTCAGCAACAACAAAAAAAATAATAAAATAGCAGGGGTGGAGGGGGAGTGGGAAGGAGCGAGCACAGGGGGCTGTGGCAGGGAAGGGTAACACAAAAGAAGACAAGAGGTACTTTTGTCTGTGGGATGCTCCACAGGCCCTTGTTTGTGCTGAAGAAGAAAGCTGTACCATATAGGGCATCAGTGAGTGCTTCCATTCCCCTTCACACAGCCAGCTTTGAAGCTCACGTATAGCTACACTGCCAGCGAGGATCCTCCACTCAACAGGGAACCCTGCCAGCTGCCAGTCACGTGCTCTCCCTTCGGCCGGGAGTTCGTTCTTCAGTTTGAAGCTCTCAATGTAGACATTTCTACCTCCCATACAGGAGACCTTACATTTATATTCTGTTCACAGCCCATGACCAGAAGCTGTCACACAAACAAAGGGCTGAGAGTGTGACACCAAATATTTTTCTGCACGGCAGAACTCAGGGAAGTTACCCAGTAACTTGTGGTGATTCTGAACGCGTACATCCAAATGGGGAGTCATCACGGAACGTACATTATGGATGGAAAGCATTTTCTGCTCTTTCTGGTTAACATATACACTTTGTGCAAAGGATATTTAATATTAATGTTCACATCCCTAGATGTTTTTTATTGTGTGGTTTCTCTGGTCGTTGGTTGCCTCTTTAGCAATATGTTGTCAGTGAAATACTAGAAGGGCTAAAAGAAAACAACAACGACAAAAAAGAGGGAATACCTACACTTGCCGTACTCACTAACAGTATTAATTATCCTGTTTTATGCAAAAGCAGCAGACTCTCAGTGTCTCCAACAGCCATCATAGCTATATAGACACCAAGTGGAGAGAGACACGGCCAATTGCATGTCCCATCTTTGTCCTATGGAAAAGCCTCATATTATAAAGTGGGTGAATGTATATTATCATTTGTATCTGGATGCAGCTGTGTAGTGGTGTCTGTAAGTGAAAACTAGACATATGCTTGTGACTGAAAATAATTTTGGCAAGATTTTGACATCAGTTATACTAATGAATGGATACTAATGGATTTAGAGCAATTTTGTGAATTTGTTTCAGTGGCATATCAATGTCAACATGGCATAATGTCTTCTGAAAGTGTTATTCTATCTTAAGGAAGGGTTTACCATCTTTTCTGTCACATTTTGCTTTTCTAATTAAAAATATTACTAAAGAATCATTAAACACAACAGCTGGCTCAACTGCAAGTACTAAACGTGAACTTAATTTCTGAGACTTGTAAGGAAACTGGTGAAATGGTTGTAATTTCCACCACTTTAAAGAAAGCTGCTGTTAAAGAAAAATATACCTTTAAGAAAAAATCAGTTTCTCTTTATCTATAAGAACACAGATTCTAATTAACATTATGATTATCTTAAGCCACTGAATACATAAGAAAGTTGTTTGGTTTACCAGTTTGATCACTGCCAGTTGATGAATTAACATACTTTTTAGCGGACTCTTGGTCTAAGACTATTCTTTAAGAAAGGTTCTCCTGTTCTTCTACCAAAATTTATTTTATACGTTTTCATTCTCTTTTTTTTTTCCTTCTCTGGGCACCACTAGATATCCCGCTTGGCATTTAATACTACCTATCAGGAAAAAAAAGGAGTAGATACTGTGTAATGTAGAACTTAAATCACAGTGCACTTTACAAAATTTCTTCATTCGTTACAATATAATCATTTATTGAAGGGTTATTAATGCATCTTATGTATATTAATAGCACACTATGTTAATAAATAACATTTCCTTTTGTCATGTCACTTGTACATTAATCTTTACTGGATTTTCTTCTTGTAACAGTCACACTTTGCATTGATCATGCACGTTGAGCTGGAATGAAATATCAAATATTAAGGCCTTAGCATTGCAAAATTATGGTTGTAATATCTTTAGATATCCTGATGATTGCATGTTGTTTTAATGTTCTTTAGCTTGACTTTATTTGTAGTGTTAAGTGTACAGATTTACATTTATACATCTATATGTGTATATATATATATATATACACACAGAGACACTTTTTTGTGTTTTTGTCATCTCAGGGAGCAATAGAAAGTGAGGTTGCAGCAAGGACTAGAGCTGATTGAATATCCGGGGCTGGGCTTTCTGCTTGCACATTAAGAGGCCATCTCTATCCCTGAACCATGCTGGGTTCATCTCAAAGGTGAGGAGTGCTTGGGCAGAGACAACAGCACAAGCACCACCTCTGCGAATCCTATTTGCCAACCAAGTGCGCCAGAGCCACACTGACTCTTTCATCAGAGATGGAAAGGTAGGAAATCTGAGCAAGAGTGGCACAAAAGCCATGAGGACATTGATAAGAATAACCCATATAACTGAAGCTCCTGGACTTTCCAGCAGGCTCCTGCAGCAAGGTGTGAGAGTGAGGCCGATCCCAAGTAAATTTCTGAGCCACTATTTAGAAGGTGTGTGGAAAGAAGAAGTTGAAGTTTAAAGTCTCTCATAGTTGAGGCCATTCGTTAAGGGGCGTGGGAATTTATTTGCAGACAAAAAGTGGTGTAAAGATGTTAGAAACTGCTAGATGTCATCGTTCAGGGAGACTTCTATAAGACCTTGGGTGAGGAAAAAACAGGGAAAAATATATATGATTAATTATTTTTTATGTGCTAGGTATTCACAACATTTGTTAAGACTTCTGGAGAGTTTTGTAAAGCCACATTTTAAAGCCAAAATGGACCACCAGAGAAATAGTGGCTTGAAATGCCAAATTTATTGTATGTCACCAATTCCATATAATGTCTGTTTCATTTATCACTGAAAAAACCTCTTCCATGCTAAATCTGAGTTCCACAAATTCATTCTAACCATGAACTTAAGCTGATTTCTTTCTCTTCTGTTGGTCACACAGGCGTAGATTCTAAAGAATTGGCTTTGATCTGTTTTGTCTTTCCTAAAGCCTATGCAAACCTTTATGCTTCAAAGAATGGGTGAAAATAGGAAAGAGACTTGAATAAGGAAAAGTCTGGTAAAAGAGAAGCAAAAGAAAAGTGAAATCACATTGGAGCTCTTATTTTGATTTGGAAGGTTTGGAATTTTGTTGTGTTTAGGTTTTTTTTGTTTGTTTCAGGGCAGTTTAAAGTAGAAGGAGAGAAAGATGGCATCTAAAGTGCAAAAATCTTCTCACTGCTGGCTAAAGTGGTAAACAAATTAGAGGAAAGATAAACACTGCAATAGGAAAAAGAAAGTTGTGCAGCATGGAACAAGTTGACACTGTGAGAAGAGAATGAAAAGATACAGAAAAGAATAATCACCCATTTAGACCTTTTTAAACAGATCTCAGAACTCAGGCAGTCATTATGGTGAAGCCCTTCTCCACCACCATGAGTTGGTCCAGCTTGCTGGAACTGCTTGTTTTTATGTAGTGGTGATATCTATATGGCACTGAGCATCTAAATGCTTATGGTATACTGAAAACTGACTAACAGTAAGAGTCTCTCTTTCTTGGGCTTATGAGACAAGTAACTTGATGCATGATATGAAAGCTTAGGTTTTCTAACATTCTATTGATGGCATGAATTCCCTTTTATGGCATGCGTCTTTACTTTGTCAGGAAAATATAGTAAAAAGCAGTTCTGTGTCAAGTTTAGTACTTCTTGTCAGGACTTTTCTGATATATGTTACTTCATCCTCTTTTTTAGACACCAAGGCTGTTCTAGATGTGGAATCTACTAGGCTCCAACAAAAGTTGACACAGGAATTTTGCACCATGTTTTCTGATTAGAATAATTTTCAGATATCAAACTTCTTTGCTCAGCAACACCAGAAATAATTATTTTCTTAAATCCTTGTTTATGTGGATTCTGTTGGTTTGGTTTTTTTGTACATAACTGAGTGGTCAAAACTCAGGGACAACCTATCTGCAAGCAGCCTTTTTAGTCTGCACTTTACCAAGCAAAGAATTCCAGGGAATATATACTATCACAGAGCTATATTGGTTTTTTATTTTCTCTTTTTTTTTTTTTTTTTACCCCAAAAAATCTCATACATGGACAATTCTGCATCCACTCTGGCAAGGACGACAGTCAACCAGGATGATCCTTCTTTGTCAGACTCCTCATTTCAGAAGGACTCAGTGCCAGCTCAGGTAGGATTCAGTGGTGGTTTTTCAGTACTGGGTAAGGAAACTCAAGAAGTGCTTAAGAGCTCTGCAGGGTGGGGGCAGACCTGCATGCCTAGGGACGACCAGGTGAAGGAGAGGCCACAATTCACTCCAGGCCAGTGCTTCAGTCTCCTGGGACCTTACTGAGGACAGTCATCGCCAGTGAGAGTTCTTGGCCTGTTTTCAAATATCAGTCCTAAGATGATGGTGGTTGTTGTGTCTAGTGGTATGTATCCACCAGTGGGCATTCATATTTACTTAAAAGGAATTTTTTTTGTGTAAGCAAAACCTCAGCAGATCTATTCTTTTGGAAGTAAGCTGCGTACAAGAACAGAAAGGGAAATCCCAGTCACTAAACCAGAAAATAGCACTGAACTTGTTTCAAACATATGTGTCACCACTCTTCAGCCTATTAAGGATTTAAAACTTTATGGCACTTTGCAAAACAAGAAAATGACATAAACCCTTCCCACCCTTCCCAAACAGAATGTTGCTTCTCATTAACTGAGGACAATAGGATCAAAGATTAAAAGCAAAGTCATTGCCCAGCGTAAGAATGAGTGATTGCATACTTCCCATTGAAAGACTTTTGAGGAGGCCTGCTTCTCCATAGAATCGGTTTTGAGGAGGGAATTTTTCACTGGGGTAGCCATGGTGCTTTGATTCATTTTTGTAATCTGTTAACAAAGTGGACAGAAAAACAGAACTAAACTAGTAGCTGCTGTCTGCCTTAGTTAATGCTGGATACCAAGTCTGTTGTCACCTTGAGTGCATAGAGCTGCAAAGACAAAGCATGGCCTGTAGATATTCAGAAGAAATGGTTTATTTCCTTTTTAATGCAAACCAAAAAAGGTGGGGAAAAATTTATCTACGTGCCTGAAGCCTCAAATGTGCAAACAGCATTGATTTACGCTGAGATGGCTGCAGCAGCTCCTGTGGTCCCAGCTGTCCATCCACACGGGGCACCCCACCGCTGAGGCAGCTCAGCTGCTTGTGCAAGCAGCTGCACCATCCATGGCAGCGCAGAGCTTTACAGGGAGTGGAAACTGGCCCTGATTTACCCTCATGTGCTGGCCTGCAAACCACGGCAGAGCGTCAACTAGTCTATAAGCAGCTGTGTTTTCTCTGGGGTGGCTGGCTGGCCTTAAGAGAGTGACGGGAGCTATTCTAGCCATCCTCACGCCTCAGGCAGACCCTGACGTTGGAAGTCATTAAAGGTCTTTGGGCCGCTTCACCTTTTGGAGTCCTGGTTTTTCAGAGATTAGAAGCTTCCACAACACTCAGAAGCAGTGAAATTTAAGCCTGCGTGGCTCTGTGAAAAATCTTTACAAGTACCTAAGTTAAACTGAAAATCACCTGGGTGGAGACTTATAGCTGTTGTTTTTCAAAATGGGCCTTAGGTTTGTGAGCTACCACTGTACTTTGACAGATCAGGGATTCAGCTGTAAGATGTTAAATTCAATTGACTAAGAATTGGCTTTAAAATTTACTCCTGGCTTTAAAATGAAAATTAAGATTCAGATTAAGTCATTTTTTCAACCATTTATCTTCTGTATATCAGAAAGACTATCAAAATTTACTTTTTTCTTTTGGGAAAATATGGTTTTGAGAATATTTGTAAACTCTACGTGCAGCATGAGACAGTGGTTCTTTTATTGGGTTTATTTTTTTTTATTGGGTAGCCTTCAGCTTAACTTTGACCAGCAAGAAGCACAAAGATCTGCCAAAGAAAATTCTACTCTCAGCAGCATAATAACACTTGTGCCAGTGAAACAATATTATCAAAAAATACTTAGAACTTCAGAATCACTAGTAAATGAACATTTTTTTCTGTGTGTAATTTCAGTACTGTGATTCATAGAGTTATCTGTACCATGTAAAACCCCCCATCAAAATGTCAGGCATCTAAGAACAACTGATGTCAGGCTTCCCTGCTTCTGTCTTTCATACAAAAATTGAGCTGAGATTTAAGAATCGTTGCCTGAAATGAATGGTAGAATTGGACGAAATATTCTTTCCCTTCTGCTGATTTCAACATTTGTTCCTACGTTGTTATTACATATGTTGCTTGTTATTTCTTCACAAATCCTTTCAGAAGTTTTAGATTATTTTACTTGGATATATGATTTCATGGAATCATCTGCAAATGGGTACCACTGACTTAGAAGTCCCATAACAGTTTTGAAAATGAATGTACCTGTTTAGTAGCTAATATCCCACGCGTTCTCAGAGAAACATTTCCAAAAGCTTCTAAATCATGTTGGCATTTTTACATATTTGAACATGTAAGAAGAAAGCAGTATACCACCCACCTAAGAAAAAAGGGAAAGGAGGAAAAAAAAAAAAGAACTGGCAAGTGTGAGAACTAAAGGCACTAAAAATAAGATCAGAGGAATACTGGGGCAGAGGTTTGAAAAGTTACGGCTCTGAACTGTCATCTCCCTTCCTCTGCTGGGAGTTACTGCATTTAGTGTCCACTCAGCAAAAAAAAAACAAACCTGCGTGTCTCAGCCAATTCAATACAAAATCTGGTGTCTTATTTTAAAAAGCCCATAAAAATGGATTTTCGCTACTACGCCAGATTTTTTTATAAAGAAGGCTCAGGGTGTGACTTACATTTCCTTCTGCTGGCATGAGAGGGTGGCAAAGGAGGAGAGATGGCTGCCAGCTGTACTGAAGAGGCAAGGGACATTGGTTGGAGGGTCACTTCTTTCTTACACCCTGGATCATGGTTTGCCATGGTGTGCCAGAGCTTACCTCAAGCCATGTTGTGACACTCTCAGCAGTCTCTTGCTAAAGCTAGGGGGGTTTCAACACTTTTTTTTGCTTACTGACAGGATTCATCACCCTTGTTGCAGGGTTTCTGCCATCGGTTGGACGAGTATGTTCCCAGAAATGTTCCGTGGTTGCTGAATTCAGAAGAGATAGGTGCACCTCCAGCAAGGTAATTGTTAGGGTTCATGGAGATGCACAAGCACTGGTGAACATGGCACTGTCTTCTGGTGGTGAACGTACATCAGAGCAGTCACTGTTATGAAAATTGAGTCTCTCGGCCTCCTTGCTGCTGAATAATATCCCAGCCACCTGGGGTAAGTGAGTCAAGAAAGCTGGCCTGATGGCCATTTGTTGCAATGCTCCGGACAGCTTCCAAATTTTGCTGTTGATGTGCAGGGAGGGAATTTCCACCATCATTTGCTAACAGGAAGTTAAAAACATCTCCTCCCACCCCACAAAAATCCCTTTGATCTTTAAAAGGCAACACATCTGGCATAAGCACAAGTGACTTCTCAGTTGGCATAGGTCAGCAGCTCACAGCCTGCTCCCAGAGCTCACTGGTGAGCTCGCAGGCTCACCAGTCTATGCCATTTCTCTTGGGCAGGTGTTTTGGCTAGCAGCTGGAATTAGGAGAGCACATGGGGTGGCAGTGCTCACTCTATCTGATGGTATCATTTCCCTTCTTTCACATGGGATGGCGTCTGGGAATGCCTTGGATCCTGCATCTCTTGGTGCCTGCACTGTTCATGTCTAGAGCAGCTGTAATCACCTTGTGCTGCTGCAGGTAATGCCGAGTTTTTGCCTGGTCATCAGGTGCTACTGGTCTTTTTCAGTCATCACTGTGCTATGCAGGTCTGCCAGGGTTTGTAATAGCATTGAAAAAGCTGATTAATAGCAAATATAAGCAATCTCTTATAAAGAGGAGGACCAGCTATAACCTTTCTCCCCAAATTAAGCAGAAAGTTCTAACCTTCTTCTAGGTTGGAAACTAGTCAATAAAATAAATCCTTAAGAATTTTACTCCTTCCCTACATAATTCCCCTGTCTAGATTTGCTGAATGATAGCTTAATAATTTACTGCCTACCCACTCATTACTCTTTTTCCTAACACTCAGTTGTGAAGTATTTATGATCTCCAGACTCTCCTTCCCCCAACATCCTTATTAATTTTTACATAAGTTAAAGTTACTAAATCGTTCTCATCATGTCTTCCAGTTGGAAATAACAGTCAAGCCTGTAGGACTGGTCTCTGCGAAATGAGCTCCCCTTGAACTAACTATTCCCTTGCATGATCTACAAGGTTCAGTTTTCAGAAAACAAAGTGAATTTATATGGGTCTGATTTGTCAGTCATAGCGCTATGTTTGGGGTGTCAAAGAAGTGTAGAGATATGGGCCAAGATTCACTAGGGGAAAGATGAATGCAAGATGAATAAGACTGCTTGTCATGAATGCTCTAGAGCATTTAGCTTGTCTTGAACAAGGAGACATTGATTGTGAACCCTGAAGAGATTGCAGAAGTTCATTTCGGTTCAATTGAGCCCAGAATATTTTTGCTCCATTAAAGTATTTTTGTTTCAGGAAAATATGCTTTGCCACTGCTCCTATGGAAACTATGAAAGGGAAAGTGGTATCAAAAATCTGGTAAAGCCCAGTTTTCTTGCATATATTGTGTGATTGATGTCTAATAATTGCAAAGCAGATTCATCACACTTTGTTTATAGGTAATGTACAGGAAAGGTATTATTTTAAATCCATTCATTATCAGTAGTTGCCCATCACATGAATTCTCTGAATAAATCACATTTTGCAAATCGTATCAGGCATGATAGGAACTACTGCAAAACAACTTTTTGTGTGCTACTGCCTACCTAAGTGAAAAGGAACTGATTGATAAACTCTGTATATATGGGAATGACAAATAGCCAGCAGTGAGTAACAGTAACTTGTTTGCTCACAAGTGTCAGTACTGGACAGTCTTAGAAGTAGAAATCATAATATATCTGCATATGTAAAGAAAATTAAAAATGGCTGCATGTTGTCATGAGACAGATTTTACAAATGTATTTTTAAGTATAACTGTACAGATGAAAAAATACCCAGTGATTAAGGCAACAGCTTGCTTTGGGAGCAAAGCTATTATAATCACTGTTCCCCCTCTAGCTTCCTGCATTGCTTCAAGGAACTTGTTAACTTCTCCTTGAGTCAAAAGCATCCTTTAACTTCAGTGGATACGGGATTCTTCTGTCTCTCATACACTAGTGTCATCCCTGATGAATAAAACGGTAATAATATGAGTTGTCAACATCACAGGGAGTTTAGTAGGCAAAATACTTTTAACAATTGCTAGGTGCTTTTATATGCCATGTAAGTACCTACCTTAGGTAATTCAACCAGCTCTATTAATTACAACGAAATAGGGAAACTTTCTGGAGCATTTAATTACCTGCAAATACAACGTAGTTTGAACAGATGTTTTGGCCTCATTTGACATTAAGCAACTGTTTTATTCTGCAGCGTATGTAAGCTTTGACTTTCTTTGGTCAAGGGTAAGATAACTCTCTTCTCATGCTTATTGAAGGGTGAGAGCATCCTTACAGATGACTAATGTGAAGCTACAGCCACAGTAAATTTGTATACCATCTTAATTTGCAATGATCCTCTGTAAATCCAAGTGCAATGATCCACTTCTAGGTGAGTAGGGCTGCAACATCTGGTCTAAAATAAGTCCATGGTATTTGAAACTTCCATAGCTCGGTGATCTTCTCCTGTGCCCTCCTCCACTGTCTGTTTCTGTTGTTGGCAACCTGCTCTGGGTGGACCCCCTTTGGCAGGGGGGTTGGACTAGATGATCTCCAGAGGTCCCTTCCAAACCCATATGATTCTATGATTCTGGAGACCTAGGTTGAGATGAATGTCACTGATAAGAAGTTACTTTGTAGACTCTGTGACATCTGCTTGCATGACTTAAAAAAACAAAACTCTCAGGACTGTGTGACTGGAAGAAATCGTGCGTGAGGAAGTTTACACAGCGTAGCCTCCGCTACTCCTAAGCTCTGTGAGTGTTACCTGTGTTTGGGGATGCTGCGCTTCAACTCTTGGAATGAAGAAAGCAAGCCCCATTCAAGCCAACAGCTGTAATTTCACATTTGTTGACTGGGCATCCTTAGCAGGACAGTTTTGTCTCCTGGACATTTCATTGTCCCAGCACTTTCTTTTTCCCTGTCTCCTTCGCTTGCCTGCCCTGCCTCCTGTGCTCCCTCAGCCTGGTTTATTTGATTTACAGCGAAGTCATTGGGGAAGCTCAAGTTACAGCTTTGAAGTAAGCAGTGACTTCAGGGTCCTTGGCATGCACACACTTCCCCTGTCTAAGCCACATCAGGCGTTGCCCACTCTCAGAGAGGCCCTTCTTCTGAGTAAGGGAAGAAACTTTTGTTGCTCTTGATCTTTACAAATGAACTGTGGGCTGTACATCAGGGTCTGGGTTTTCATCTATTTGGGTTTTGGTATTTTCTGGTTCAGGGTGTGCATAGCTATGTTAGTTTACTTTAAAGTTTGCAAATTATCAGTGAGAAAAGTGGAAAAAAAACAAACACCAAACCAATAGTTGAATTTTATGCATCTACACAAAGTTATCTAATTAACATTCTTAGCAATGATAAGAAGAAATATACTATATAAAGTAGTGAATAAGATCCTGCTTTGTAAATTTCACCTTTTTATTGAGGGGAATGTTTATTTTCAAACATGTAAGTATGAGTTTCCGATACCATAGTTTTCCTATTCGGCTTCCATGTGAGTGTTTTATTGGACTCTGCTCTCAGAAAATCAAAAGAAAGAAGTGCAACACTTGCAAAGTATTTAGATACACAAATCATCAGAATGACATTAAAAGACATTTGCACAATACTGGGCAGCAAGCATAGAATTTCCATCATAACACATTTTTCCTGTGGTGAAGCAGTTGTTTGCTAATTTTATTTTCCATTCTATTTACATGCATAGGCAAACCTTTCACCAGCCGTGGTCAAATCTTGGTAAACTTACTCGGTAAGTCAGATACGAGACTATTTTATTGTCACTTCAGGTCTTACATATGTGTACCTTTTTCAGCCATATAAAGCCAGGTTATATTTGCATATGTGAATTCTATCTTACTCTGAAAAAAGGTGTTGTAGGTTGGCTTTGTTTGTTTGTTTGTTTTTAGGAGTTTGAGTTAGATAAACTTTCTTCATAGGCTTTCTAACTCATTGGAACTGAATCTGATGTTATTCTCTTGAAACCTTCTCTTGAATGCTGAAAAACCTAATCCAAATTTTTCAGCTATTTGTTACAGCAACTAAGACATTTTAGATGCTGACAAAATTATCTCTGCTAATGCTCTTTGCAAAAGCAGAAGCACAATTAGTACCACTTTGTTCCAGTTAGTCCAGGCATCATGTGACACCCAAAGCAGCTGTAGGTTTGATTTATGACCAACTTCCAGGCTGGGTATGAGTCTGTGCTGAGAAGAAATGGAAAGAGTGGAAGTGC
This sequence comes from Tringa solitaria, assembly GCA_026413425.1. Classification (NCBI taxonomy): domain Eukaryota; kingdom Metazoa; phylum Chordata; class Aves; order Charadriiformes; family Scolopacidae; genus Tringa; species Tringa solitaria. The sequence continues at coordinate 70,031,648 of JAOXJM010000019.1, forward strand.
ATCAGGTTGCAAGAGACCTACTCTGCTTTCCGAGTATAACTCCGCAACCTTAGTGTAGTTTAATTTCATAATTTCTCTTAAATAAATTGGCAGTGATATACTAGTAAATCGCCTGCTGAGCGATATAGGTTTGGATATACAAATTTTAAGCTTTTCTCCATTGAAATATATGAAGAATTTGGAAGAATACTTACAAACATGTAAGTATTTTAGCATTGCCATTTCTAGCCAAATCACCAATACTTCCTTGAGTATTTGGGAAGTCATCCTTGAGTATTTGGGAGCGAGGGAGGTTATCCTGCCCCTCTACTCTGCCCTGGTGAGGCCCCATCTGGAATAC
>JAOXJM010000019.1:70032087-70046560 GCA_026413425.1 Tringa solitaria
CTGGACAAGATCCTGTGCAACCTGCTCTAGGTAGACCCATTCCGGTGGGGGGGTTGGACTTGATGATCTCCAGAGGTCCCTTCCAAACCCGTATGATTCTATGATTTGTTTCTTGTGGTGCACAAACTGGGTAAGGAATGCCAGAAATAGCAACATCTGACAAGACTTGAAAGTGCAAAATCTGAAGGGTGCTTTCCTGTGGCTCAGAGTGCTTGAACTTGATGTAAGCCCTTAGAAAACTCTGCTGAAGTCAGCAGGCAGTTTGTCCTGACTCTCAACAGCTGTGTCTGGCAGGAACTAGCCCACTGACTCTCTTGGATGCTGTAAATCTGCACTGCCTATGGGATATCTTGCCTAAAATGTGCTTTACAAGTGCCCACCTTTCTGATTATTTTAATCTGCCAGGAAATACTTAGCAATTAGGAATTTTGTTGCTGAGAACCTGACATAATGCTGCAGCAAGCATTTTGTTATGCAGTGTATGATGCTCCCCTTAGGTTTGACGTTAGTCAAATAGAATCATAGAATTGTCTAGGTTGGAAGGGACTCTTCAGATCATCGAGTCCAATCATTAAACAAACTTTGATAAAAAATGACCACTAAACCATGTCTCCAAGCACCATGTCTGCCTGTCTTCCAAACACCTCCAGGGATGGTGACTCCACCAGTTCCCTGAGCAGCCTGCTCCAATGCCCAACAACCTTTTCTGTGCAAAACCTGTTCCCAATATCCAATTTGAACCTCCCTTGGCGCAGCCTGAGGCCATTTCCTCTCATCCCATCACCTGTGACTTGGGAGAAGAGACCTAAACTTCAAGTTCCCAGCTATAGCAACAAGCCTGTGTGGAAAAGTCCAGGTAGTTTGGGTTTAGAAAAAAAAGGTTTTTTGTTGTGCCCCAGATCCCCTTTTTGTTTTAAAATAAACTTGACAGTACAGGGAACAAATGTGGCATTAACGTCAGGGGAACTTTTCTGATAGAAACCTGCTGAGCCTGCGGGATGAAAAATGAGTTGACACACACATACCCTCATGCCCACGGCACTCGGGTGTGAAAACCTATTGCTTTCAGAGACAAGTGACTGACGCCCCTGGGAATCAGTTCCTGAGCCAGTGAAGGTTAATCATGCCCTGCTCCTTTAATTACTGAAATGCAGCCCAGCTGTGTGTCTGCAGGACCGGTTCCAAACTAGTGCAGAAAATTATGAAACGGGCCATATAACTCCTCTGCACAGCAGTTTGAGTGTCCCTGCTAATTTCAGTGTCTGTGGAACCTCCTGCATTTCCTCTGCTTTATTCATGACCTGCATAGGCACTGGTGAATTATAGGTGGGGACCAGATAGTATGACAAGCTAAAATGTAATAAAACTAGAAATAAAGCATTTTGTTATCAAAGTGCACTGAAGGCATGAATAATGAAAACTAGTGCGATAGTTTTTGTATGTCTTCAAGAGTGGTTTAATCCTGGAAAACATTAAAAGTTATTAGTATAGTTACAGTAAACTGTCCATCAAGCTCTATGGCTGATATTATGTCAAAAACCAGTAAAGATGGTTATGTGGTCCTGTTTGACCTTCAAAATCTATGAATTTGTGAACTGACTTTCATAGCAAGTAATTCTACTATTAAACTAATTCTAATTTTTTATAATTATCTTCTCAGGTGAAAAATATTTAGTTATGTTTGAACCACATAACACTATCATCTCCTGATGTCTCCAACCTGATGCTGCAATATCCTTCTCTCTGTGCCTTTCAGGGTTGCTATCGAGGGCAGACAGAAGGAAACTCGTGGGCTGCTTTTACTACAGCTGCCCAGCTTGTATCCCTGTGCCAAAAGGCTTGTAGGACAGAAGCCCTTTTTACTGAGGGAAAGCACGTGATATTAATGAGATGTGCAGTAATGCATTTTCAATTCCAAAGCTATCCCAGAGGGAGGTGCTTCAAGGATTAATGGAAAGCAAAACACTGGTTATCTTGTTAAAATTTCATTTACAGTACTTCTTATCAGGACTTAGAAATATGGAAGTTATTTATGTTTCTAGGATGTGTGATATTTCATTCTGTGAAATGGTGGTACTTGTAAAATTTTCCTGCTGAGGTAAAAAACAAAGGCTAACAAAGAGAAGCAGACCTCTTGATTTATTGATAGGGACTTCATCCTCAAAATTGGGTAGGGTTGAGAAAAAGCAAGAATGATTGTTCTTTTAGTTGAAAGGAAAGCACTAATTAGTTTATTTGGTTTAACCCTGCATTTCTTGAGTACTCCAGAATAGTTCCCCAAGTTAGATGGGTCAGGCAGAAGGGGAATAAAAGAAGCACACAGCAGAGCTGCCTCTCATTTTCCCTGTTGCTTTCCCTGTGCAGCAATGCCATATCCCCTTTAATACCAGCTAGGAGAACATCTCAAAGCATGCCCCAAATCCTTAGCAAATCAGCAGAGACTGTTTTACATTGAACCTTGCTGTTGACCTTGGGCTTCAGTTTAGTAGAGGAAAGTATGTGAGATGATTTGTTGTAATTAAAGATTTTTACCAAGACTTTTTGGCTTGACTCTTTTGGAAGCGTACTACTGCTAGATGAGGAATGCAGGATGCTCTAAATATTCACCAGTGTTCTTTAGACGATGTCCAAAGGAAAAATCTGTCAAAAATCAACATTTTAATGCAGATGGAAACAGTTTTATTCTATAAGAAGACGCAGAAGCCCAAGGGCATTCTCAGTAACAGGAAAATTATTTGCAGTTGGTCAGACAAGCTGTCTGACTCAGGTAATCTACAGTTCATCGGGTCATTTGGTTGAAACTGAAGTCCAAGATGAGACACTCTGTTCAGATGAAATTAATTGTAATGGCTTTATGTGCGTGTGCATGGGCCTGCATGTGTGTTTGTGTGTGTGAAAATCTGGGATTATTTGCTGTATGTGTGCTAAGGTGTCTGCAGAGCTTTTGGACAGCAGCAAAGCAAACTCAAGAACAAAGCAGACATTTCATTCATCAATTTACTTTAGCACAAAAAAAAAAAAAAGAAAAAAAGACAAACTATTTCAGGAAAGAAGACACAGATGTTCCACATTAAAAACCAAGGGAATTGGGAGAAATATTCCTTCAGCAGATGGAGCAGTATCAAAATACCTAGCAGACTGGTGGTATCCAAATACTTACTGGTTAACAAAGTCACCAAATACCTCTCCTGAAAGAGGATGAGAGATGTGTTTAGCATTCCTACTGGTGGTCAGCAGTGGCTGTCCAAGTGTTTTCTCATTAGCAGGGCTGGGAGATGAAAGATTTGTCTTGCCTTTACTTGACTCTGGAAGTAAAAGGAGGAGAAATTTCCAGTGATTGTTTATACCATAGGTGTAAACTGCATTTCCCCAGTGGAAACCCAAGCCACGCTGTGTTAAGCTCTGCACCAGCACAAGGCAGTAGACAATCCCTGTACAGAGATTTTACTTCTAAATGAGAATTAAAAGCAAAGGGAGGGAAGGATCTTTCTCCCAGTTGCCATCCTTTGACTAGCTCTCTTGATCTTTCACAGTTTAACCAGTGCTCTCACCTACATTGCACAGGCAGTGAGACAAAATAAAAGTGTAAATCCAGCCTAAATATCATATCAGGTCAGTTTGGAAACTGTGCTGCGAGACTGTTGTGAAGCAATTAGCAGAGCTGGCTTCTTCACCAAAAACGAATGGTACGGCGTGCTCTTAGCAGCGTCCCACGCCAAGACACAGACCAGGGCTGGACCCTGTTAGCAAATCACACCACATCACTCTGTGTGTGTAGAAAGAGGGTAAGTCCTTAAGTTTCAATGATGCTGAGCTATTTTCCTCATCCCTCTCCTTTAGCCACGCAGTCTCCCCCAACTGCTGCCTACAAAAAAGTTCAGGACATCTGTGGTTAATGCCTACATGTGCTTCTGGTTATCTCTTCCTCCTCCTCCTCCCCCCCTCGGCTGCAAACTGTGGCTTGTGTGCAGCTCAGAGAGTGCAGTCAGAGGAAGTAAAGGGCTGTTTTCGGGAGCTGCTGATTTTCTCCAGTTGGCCCTACCTGTAACCAGTAAACAATTCTTCCAAATATATAGAGTGTATGTAACTTTACTGGGCATTTCTTCCTGGACAGGAGAGCAGCAGCAGCAAGAAAAAAACATATGGCCACAGCAACAGTGGCATCTCTGTAATCATCTCCCCCACACTGTAATCCAAGAGCCATGACAGTTTAAGTCCATGTCTGCTGACCACTGGCATGGGCATTCTTTGGGACCTCAGCCCTGAACTCTTCTCACTCGAAGGATAGGGATTTCACTTTGCCACAGCATCAGGACACGTCACTTTCAACATGTCTTCAAAAATTCTTTAATATCTCTAGAGTTTTGCTTTATTTTCTCATGCCTACCTGTGAAGGCTCCACTGACAGCTTGCTAGAGACAGCCTGCTCTCCACTGCATGTCTGTAGAAGTCACTGCTAGCCAGGAAGACCCACAAGGCACTTAGTTCCCTACTAACAAAAAGCTACATTTAAAGGCAGAGGTGGTATTGTACTCATGATAGGTTTTATACTAGCTCTTTGGGAAGGGTTTCTTCCCCCATGAAGGAAAAAATCGGCTTTGAGTATCATGCAAGATTTGCCCAGAAAGGAAGACTGATGGGAAATTATCCTGTGCTTAAAACAAGCATTTTGAGAGCTGGAACAACAGTCAGAAGACTGGTCATGGTGTGTTTGTATGCCCAGCATAATAAATTGCAAAGCTAACAAAAAGTAGGTTAAAAGTCACAAATTCCAAAACACCATTTCCCATCCTCCCCTTCTGCCACATTGGGCCCGTGATCTTGTGTTCGGGGAATTAGTAGCTGGTCCTCATGTTGCAAAACCAGGGCCCAGGAAACATCCCTCACAAGCAGTCGCACCTCATCAGATGGGATTGTTTGGAGATAGCCTCCAACTACCACATCTCCTTCCAGCTGCATGGAAGCTTTCCCCATGTTGAAAACCACTTCTTTGTACTAGAACATCATTTTATAGTATGTTGTAGAAACACTTGGAGTTTCAGCCAAAATGAGATCCTCACCATATTGTTTGCATGAGTGGGAAGAGACTATTCTGTGGTCTCTAAAGCCTCCATAAAAACAAGACAAAGTGCGTTGGTCAGAGATCAGCAAACTCTTCTCATAATATGCTGATAGCAGTGGTTTCACCTGATGTTTTGGGCAGAATTATAAGGAATGATATCAATAAGGATTCCTAATCTGCATCATTAGTTTTCTGAATAGTATCATCCACCAACACCACAAGCTGACTGGAAACTTCTGATAATTTTCCTTGAGAGAAAACAGCTGTTGAACGAAATGGAATTCTTTCTGGTTTTGTTTCTAAAAAAAAAAAAAAAAAGGATTGAAATTTTTCTGTAAAACTGCAATACTCAAATGAAAAATTGTACTGGTTTGAACTGAAAATAAGGTTTTGTCAGGCATTTCATTTTTCTCTTGTTTATGAAAGCAGAGGAGGAAATCATTGCACGTAATTTTTACAAAAGTAAGAATTCTTTAAAAGCTTTGGCTCTGTTCAGAATTATACATTAACTTATCTCTGTGAATTTTCAGAAAACACCCATCTGCAAGCAATGTATTCCCTAGTGGTGCTTATGGGCTGTCTGTAGGGAAGAGATGGTGCGAACAGGAGCGATATGAGAGCGGACGTAGCCTCCTCCACCCCTGGCCCCTGTGTTTGCAGCCCTGCATTGCTCAAACCTTGCCGTGCGCTGGAGCAGAGCATCCAGACAGGCTCACAAAGGGCCCGCCACGGCATGTCCCCATCTGCTGTCGATTACTGCATGGGATGTGCCAGCTTCATCTTGTCAGGGGCCAGCACCCTGGTGCTTCTTGGGCTCAACAATAATACCGGCCGATCTCCAGAGCTGGCAGGCATCCAGCCTCCAAGAGGGCTTGGAGGAGCAATTTCCTCTTTGAAGATACCACAGGTCCGATGGTGGATCCTTGAGAATGCCACTGGAAAACTTGCTGGTTTCTCATGGGGACACATAACCCACTCGAAGATTTCAAAGTTTATGGCGTTGTCAAACCATGTCACAAAATTACAGGACGGAAAATAAAAGGTGAGTTGGCCCCCACTCCTGAAGTCTACCTGCAGCTTGGCAATGTGTTCTAAAGAGCCCGTGTACAGCATGTGCAAGCCATTTAACATCGGCTGGAGTTATTTGGCAACCAGAAATGGAAGGAAGAGGAAAAGGAGTATTTCCAGCTTTGGAAAAATTGTCTCTAATTACCTGTTTTGAGCCAAGCTATCAGGATAGGAAACATTAGTATGGGGGAAAAGGTCTTAGAAAGTTGCTTAAATAGTTATATTTATTTGATGGGTGCCAGCACTCATTCAAAGTTTGAGAAAATGTGCAGTGGTGGCTGATTCTGTTATCAGTTGAGTGAAAACCTGGAGCATGACTGATAATGGGTTCCACCCTTCTAATTTAAAACACGGTCCATCTTGTTTGGGACAGTGACCTGCCTGTGCCTCTCAGTTCTGTTTTTGTAGTTGATGGATTGCAAACAGTGATTAGCTTTGCATAAAGCAACTGGAAATTGCACAGAGCCAGATACAAGCAGATTACATCGACTTTGCTCCTTGAATTCCTGGCTCCCCACGGTGACCACAGTAGCACTTGTCAGCAGCACAATTCTGAGGTTCTCCCCAGCTCCACAGGGCTGAGAGAAAATTAATACTGGAGAGGTCAGGTTAGAACAACAAACGAACATTCAAATTCTGTTAAATAGAAGAAGCCAGATCATTAAGAAAGGCAGGCTGCTGTATTTAGTCTGAGGATGACATAAGTAGTCAGTGCAGCATCTCCTCTGTTAAACGCTGCCTTCATTTACATTTCTGCTGCAATTTCCAGCAGTAGGTTCTGTAGTTTTGGTGTTGTTACTGTTGGCAGATATCTGTCAAATTTATATAGCAAAGCCTCCGGTCATCTTAATTATTGGAGTTGCCACAATCCGACTGTTTATATATCATAAAGCAAGATGGGTACAGCTCAAATGTAAATTTTTCATAGCCATTGAGTCCTTGGAGCTTGGAAGAATTTGACACTTTCTGCTATATCAGCAGAGAAAGACCAAATAAGAGCAGTTTCAAAATCCTTGAGAGCTGTAAGGGAAAGCCCATTTGGCAACATATGTTGACCTCATTTTTAATATTTGTACTTCCAGTCATGTCCAACTTTTCTCAATTTTTAACCGTTTGCTGTTATCAGGTGCAAAATCTACCTTCTGAGGCAACGTGAAGTAAGCAGCTCCCAAGCACTGGAGCTAATCTCCAGTAGCCTCCCTTTCAGGCAATTTCTGGTTTGCACATTTTGACTTTTTGCCTAAATCCTACCAGAACTACTGTGCAGCTTGTGCAGTATGAAGTACTAACATCTACATGGAAGATGGGCATTTCTCAGGACTTGTCTGCAGAGAAAGCCTAAATCTAAGCATAAGCCTTGTTAGACACACGAGACTCCAGGTGACAAAGAACGCTAGACAAATAAAAAGCAACCTCTGCTTAGTTTTTCTGGGCATGTGGATGCTCAGAACAACTGTTTGCTGATGACTTCCATCTGTCCGAGGAGCCAGGGGGGAGGGGGCAAACTGGGCTGCTCCTTTTCCCTTAGAGAGGGAATGAGTAGAGCTTTTTTGCTTCTACGTGCCACCTCTTTTCATCAAACCTGCAAGAATGGAGAAACACGCTCTATTTAATTCAATTGAGGACGGACAACGGGCTTTAAAGCTGCTGGGAGAAAGGAACAGTCATCTGACTGTTCCCGTCATGCACAGAGGGAACATACATTCAAACAAACAGGATAGTGGTTGTTGGGAATGCCTTTTACTTGTGCCAGAGTAGAAATGCTGCTGGAAGTTGGAATTCGGGTTACCTCTGCCAGTGAGACCTGTCCTGTATGGAAACAGTATTGTTCCTGCTCACTTCTTAATGGAAATTAGGAGCACACAGGGAAACCTTTCTTACTATACTTAATAGTTCAATACTTAGCTTTTGGCCCCCATTATTCTTGTCTGACATTGTGGGTTTAGGCAGCAATAAGAGCTGAGGAGACAGTATAACAAAGGTTTCTCAAGCATTCACATTTTAAAACAAATCCACTTTGACTGTCTCCAGCTCTCCTTTGCATTAGTAAATATTTTAAGTCCAGATTTGGCAAAGGACTCAGGGACAAGCCTAAAGCAAAGAGTATGTTTACTTCCTAGTATACTCAGTGCTTTTTAAACCTAACATGTTTACTGTTAAGTGTAGGCATGAACCCTCCATGAACAAGGGGCTTAGAACTTGCTCCAAAGCCTTGTGGAGTCAACAGAAAAAGTTATCTTGACATCCTTGGTTTCAAACCAGAGCCTTAAAGAGTGAGCGTTGCTACTTCAGTGTGGAAATTTGCCAGAAGGAGACTTTAGACTGCATAACAAGCAAATTGCAAGTGTCAAACAAATATTTTAGTATGAGTGATTTGCCTGGGTCTAATCAGGGGTATGTTTCAACGAGCATGGTGGACCAGATCCTCATCTGTTTTTTATCAGACAGACTCCATGAACTTGAGAGGAGCTATTCATAACCAGGATAGCCAAAGAACTAGTCTATTATGTGTAATATTTCTGCTAGAATGAATTATACTCCGGAGCCTCTTTAGCTGAGTAATCAATGGAAAACTGTCTTTTTGTGTGTAAATATGGGGAGCTATGTACACCTAATCAGTCCCCAATGCACAGCCCAGGACACTAGAAGAAGCAAAATCTCTGAAGTGCTCTGCAGAACGTGGGTTTGGGGTGGGGGTAGGACTTTAAAAAAGCACTGGTTATCCACTGGACTTTGCTGTCCTCACAGTCTTCAAGAGGTGGAGCTACACCACAGCCCAGCATTTCTGGAAATCCAGTCCTTATATCCTGCAAATCAATAAATAGATTACACTTTTCTATAGAGACAATCCACTAGAGTGCAGGCTTTATCTGCAACTAGAAGAAAAGAAACAATTGGGACTTGTTTCTGCTCCTCTGTTGCAGGTAGAGCAGCCAATAATGACCAAATGACCTACCTCCACAGCAGAGAGGAGAGGAGAGGACAGAGGTGCAGCATGCATCTAGTTTCAGGGAGATGCTGCTGCTGGCAGGTCATGCAGCTGTGCACAGAGAAACAATCTCGGTACCCAGCCCACAGACCAGCATCCCTCACCCATAGTGGCCCTTCTGATTCAAAAATGTTGTTGCGTGTCATGCAACAGGGAGTAGGTTTTGCAAGGGGTCCATCTCTGGGTCCAGCTCATTCAGAATTCCCTTTCCCCTTGTCACCCTTGCCGCGGATCACATGGGAGAGACTGTTAGCTATAAATGTTGAAAGTTTGGATTGTTATTAAAGCCTGTGAATATTTTTTGCTCAAAAGCATCTTTGAGAAACGCAGCCTGGCCAAAACTCTTCATTTTATGAAAGCACCTCAAATTCAAGAAAACATTGCTTTTACCCACTTTAGAAAAAAAAAAAAGGCAATGTAACTTTTAATTTCTCTGAAGTTTTAAAAAAAAAACAAAGAAAAATCTTCTTTTCATCCTTGTTCTTGTTTTCCTTCCCCCTTTTTAATACAGCCTCACTTCTCAGAAATTGAGGAAAGAGCATTAAAAGTTAAGAAGGAGAGGAATGGGGTTGAAGAGAGAAAACCTTTCCCTCTCTCCTTTTACATTCCTCTCTCCCATGTTTTCTTCTGACCTCCATCCTCTCGCGGGAAAAGTGGCACAGCCTTTTACATGTTTTTAATTTGAGTCTGCTTCAAAGAGGGGAGCGCAGGGCCCTTCTCATGCCTCTGCCCAGATGTGCAGGAGCAGATAGATAGCACAGCTGTGCAGCCCTCTCCCCCGTGCACCCCCTCCACCTCTACTGGAGCAGGGACCTGGAAGTGCCAACATCCCTGGAGCACCATGTCCCTCCCAGGAACATTAGGATGTCACTTTCCCAAACTGGTCCTCAGCCAAAGATCGCTTGCTGCTGAAAGGGGCCATGAGCACTGTTCTCACTCTTCTTCGTCCAGGTGGAAGAAGGCTCCTGAATTAAAATCATCCGGTTTTATGCAATCCCATTAGGCACATACATAGAGTAGCCTGTTCCTGTTCCATCTGTTCTTGAGAAAAGGATGAGTGGTTTTGTATTGTACATCCCTGAGTAGGACTTGCAGGTCTGCTGGACTCTTATGTCTGGCAATTAGTAGCCACAGAAAGACTATATAATATTCTGTGGACCAAAATACCTATGTTTCATGTACAATTGTTTCCTCCCACGGTAAAATTCAAGGTGACCAGAGAGTCTGATTTAAGAGAAGCCCCCGTGCTCATGGCAACGAAATCTCATTTTTCAGATGACAGTGGATTAAGTACAAACAACCATGGGTGAAGTACTGGAACAGGGCACAGTGACATTGCAAAGTTACCTCTACGCTTATGAAAGCAATGGATAACAAACTATGATTATGGGCAGTTTATGAGCCTGCTACATAATTACCAAGTAATTTCATTTGAAAGCTATTTCTGAGAGCAGTAAGGAAATGGGGAAAAAAAGGAATATGATCATCCAATCCAACTGGATTGTGTCACACTGATGACACAAAATCCTAACCCCAAAAACAGATGATCTGTGAGAAGGCTATCCACCATTTTGTGGGGGTTTTCTCCTTTATTTTCATGCACAGAATGTACACATGTATTAACCATCAGTCAACTTCTTGGATTTTCTGTACTTTCCCTTGTTTCTTTACATCTCAAGTGCTTGGGGACCTTTCAGCATCTGCAAGTGTCTTAGCAGCTCTGGATCCAAGAGGCCACACTGGCGAGGAAAGGGTTACTGTTCGAGAGGGAGACATGTGGTTGCAGATACAGGGTTAATAAATTACTTGCGTCTAGTTTATTTGTATCATTAATTTCTCAACTGTTTTGCTCCTGCAACACTTCAGTGGATGCAGATGGTACCACTTACACATCAGCCCGCCGACCCATGTGAGTTTGAAGCTCAGTGGATGGTAGCACTTAGACATGTAGCAGGGTGATTTGTGGGTATGGAGCTGGCAGCTAGATGTGAAGTGCTACCATTTGGCAGTCATCTTGTGGAAAGTCCCCCATGAGTGCACATCTGTTGTGTTAGGAACCATTCTTGGAGCCCTGTGCTAATTTCACACCTTGACTCTTTGAAATTATCAAGGTGGCATTCACATTTTGTAAAGCGTAAGCTCCATTTCATGGTGCCACTGCTCATTTCAATCCTGGTAGATAGATTAAAATAATTTTTTAGAAAAATGAAACTGAAAGTACTGAAAAGTACTTTCAAAATACATTCCCCCCCACTAACGTTCATCGACCACACTTGCTTGTATATTTCTCAATTTCCTTCTAGATTTCTATCATCTGGCTTTCAAGACCATAGTCTTATGTTTGACTGTCAGTGATTGTTTTTTGTCATCCTTCTACATAGTTACTGGACTCGTACAGCTCTTCTTTGCAGTAGGGTCCAAAACGCAAACAAGATTGTTTCTGTTTGGACTGATGACAGTACTCGGCAACATTTTTTCTAAGGTCCAGTTTGGGCTTGACTTCTTTGCTCAAATCTTCTTGCTTTGCAACTCCTTGATATGAAGCAGGGAGAAAAGCTTCTTCTGCTGGTGTAAAAGAATGTCATAGGACTGGACTTTGCCAAAATTTAATGATTTTCTGGCTGTCCCTGATATTTAACCTCCTGGATACAGACAAATGTGCCTAAGAGGTGTCTTACGGTAGTTCTAAATAAACTTGTGTCTGGTTTGGACCTCAGGTACCCATCGTGTTAGGAAGAGACTATACTGAAAATTGCCTTTGATCACCTCTATCTGCATTTAGCATTCAAGTATAGTTGAGGACGTGCCAAAAAAAGTAACTTAAAATTTACCACCGACTCAAAACCTACTGAAAAAGACAATAAGAATATTTTTGCCTGCTGTTTCTAGAAATGATCCAATAGTTACAATATGCATAAAGATATATATTTTTATGTCTTCATTCTACACTTGGTCATGGGAAATATATTTTAAAATAATGAGCTATAAAGACTATATGTTACTTTCTTTTTTCAAACAGAAATTGCATTTCTGTTAAAATCAATCATCTGCCTAACAACCTTTTAAACCAGATATTTTTACTGTATCCTGTAACAAGAATTCTATATGATGTTCAGTAGCTGCTTTTAGAATTTGGACTTCCAGTGCCATTTTCTGTATTTCTGCTGCGTGGCTTTTTACTGGGGGGGTTCAGAAAAGCTGGCATTTCATGTTTGCTGCGAACACAAACTGGATGGATGGATGGATGGAGGAAGGGAGGGAGGGGGGAAGGAGGGAGGAAAGGAGAAAAGGAGGGATGCATGGATGGCTCTCCAAACCACCCTAGCTAAGTGCAGGAGACCAAGCAGGGGAAGCACCACTGCCAAGGGATGCACTGGGCTGTGCTTGGATGTGTGGTTGCAACTTGAGTCTGGAGAGGAGCAAAGAGGCTGCATGTGTGTCCCTGTCCCTCTTTCCCTGGGGAGACCTTGGGGAGGAAAGGACAAAATTGCAGGTTGTGGTGAGGGTGACAGGGAGGGTTGGGGAACAGAGGGTGAAGGCAGAGCAGGAAAGAGATAGGTGTCTTTTTATTTTACGTTTTGAAATGGAGGATGTTTGCTGTGTGCTCTCTCCTGAGATGAACAAGAGGCTGCTGAGGTACTGGAAGGGAAGTGGGAGGCATAAATAGAAAGGCAAAAGGGGTGTCTGAAAAAGAAAAAGGCGGGAAGGGAGGGAAAACCTGGAACTGTATCAAAGCAAACCTCCCCCTAACTATGAGAAGCGGGCCTGTGAGTCTAAACATGGTCTGTAATTTGCTGTAGCACGTATCCTCTAATTTAGCCACTAGGTGTGTTTGTACAGAAATACAGAACTAAAAGTAATTCAGAGCATGTCAGGAAGTGAAGCTGAGTATGTGTTTCTTGGGACTCTTTGTCCGGTTCAAGTACACTTAACTACCTGTTTGGGAATACAGGTTGGCAAACAGCATAGCTAGAAAAAAGAAAAAGATAGTATTTTTTCTTCAGAGCTCCTCAGCCATTAGCGAACTGTGCTGGAAATGTTAATGTATTGCTATTTCAGAAGTTTGTTCAGGAGCTACAATGCAGCAATAGAGCTGCTTGAAAAGCCAGGGGGGAAAAAAAAAAAAAAAGGAAACCATTTTTCAATTTAGGAATAATCAAAAAAGTATTGAAATATACCTGTATGTGCAACATCTGTATTTATTGTATGATATGCATTCATTTACCTAGCTGCTTTATTTTTTTTTTCTTTTAAGAGTTAATTCATAGACTTCCTCTTTGATCCTAGTATTTATTGTGAGGACAACATCCAGAGAAGCTAAAGGCCTGATTATCATGCGTCTCTTTCTGCAATCAGGAAGGAAACCATCACAGGGGTGTGTGTTGGGTGACAGCAAAGGGTCCTCTGGCCTGACACTAATTTTTCGGGGCTTAGCAGTTTTTTCAGTCAACAGAGGTGTTAGTCTTCTGCTGCTATCAGGGATTATTTGTATAAAGCCAGTGCCCTGGAGTCTCTTTCATGGGCTGGATCCTTACTGTGTGCAATGCAGGGTGAAGCACATAGTAAAAATCAAGGTCATGAGATAAAAATGGAAGTAAAAGATAAGAAGCCACAAATGGGCACAAACAGGGAAAGGCTGCAAAACAGCAAGACCACATCAGTCAGGAAGATAAGCCATGCTTTTGGCACAGATGACTTGACTCCCTCTTAGTACCTCAGGTTTTACCCTCTCCATGACATTTCCTCAAGAGGTCAAACTTCTTCTTCACCTAAGATACCTCCTTCTTACAACATTGCAACCTCAGGTGTTGCTTTCCAAGTTGAAATAAACATGCTGAGCCTTTAAAATAAGGTCACCCACACTAGTCATCAGAGGTGAGAATTATCAGGCATGGTCAGTGTGCTAAATATGGTTCATTAGAGTCCATGCCTGGTTTAAAGCAGTTGCACCTGAATCAGATAAAAACTTTGAATTGGCTTATTATTTGGGGGGACAGATCATGCAGGAGTGCTGTAGAGGGTTTTCATGTATCTATGCAGACAGGTGTGGGATTTTTAATTTATAATATATGTGGGGTTTTGTTTTGCTGTGGTTAGAGTTGTTCTGTCACTTATTTTGTAATTTTGCTTGTGGTTGTAAGGACAGTGTCAAATGCTGCAGTTTGTGAGAGGTTTTGAAGAATTCCAATTCAAATTGTGCCAATCCAATTCAAGAGAGCAACCCTGAGGAGAAGGACTTGAGGGTGTTGGTGGACGAGAAGCTCAACGTGAGCCGTCAATGTGCACTGGCAGCCCAGAGAGCCAACCACATCCTGGGCTGCATCAGGAGAAGTGTGGCCAGCAGGTCACGGGAG
>JAOXJM010000019.1:70046660-70058484 GCA_026413425.1 Tringa solitaria
TAGATGATCTTTAAGGTCCCTTCCAACTCTAACCATTCTATGATTCTATGAAAACTTGTTGAAGGGTTATCTCTTCAGTATATCACATTAGATAGGAATGGATATGTAGTAGATACTTGTTAATATAGTTAATAAATTAGTCCAAAGCTAATTGTTAATAGTTAGTCTGTGGTTTATAGACTATAGTCTATATTTAATATAGTTAATATATTAGTTTATAGTTAATAAATAACTGCCATGGTTATAGCATCTGTTAATGCCACAAGAACGTCTGCAAATAATAAAGTAATTTATATAATGCTTATAAAAACTATCATTTCCTTAATGTCTGGACCAAACGTAGTCACCAGTCACTTCATGGTCTGGAATGGGGTTATACATTGTATACCCAAATACACAAGCTTGTAAAGAGGACAAGTGAATAGAAAACTGATCTAGTTCCCCAAGGAACTAATTTCTGGCATTTGCATCTAATTGTCAAAACCTATCAACATCCTGAAAGGCAATTAGCTGCCATTGGGTACGTCCTGGAAATTTGTAGCAAACTCCTGGTCATCAAAGTCACTTATTCATATTTAAGAGCATGGGGCCACTGCCGTGATCAGTTCCTTGGGCTTTTGATCAAGTTTGTGGGTGGAGTGCAGAATGCTGCGATGTTCCCACAATAGGGGAAAAACCTGGCAAACATTATGGTCAGGGGGTTAGGGTCTGAACGTGGTTGCTAAAATGTAGGATTACAAGTACTTCCATCCCAGCAGCAGAGGCTAATAGCAAAAATGTGACACTGTGAGCTTTGTTTCTGCCTCTGTAGATGTGGAGACACAAAAGGGACAAAAAGGATTTATGCCCTACCTCCAAGCAAACAGATGTGAGCAGCAGGATTACTGCTTTGGTTTTCTTCTCCACACTTGTAAACAAGCCATCAGATGGTCTGTTTGCTGAAGATCTCCTTATGACAAGATGGTATTGTCATCATAACAAGCATATACCCCAGCCTAAACCTGCACGCCTGATGGGAAAGAACACTGTTGTCTCCCTTGCAGTACGTGGAATACAGCCTGGGAGAAACAAATGGTGTCCATCTCCTTAACTGCACATCAGACGATCTGGGTAAGTACAGCCTCCTCACCAATGCTTTCTTGTTGTCATGTTGGTCATCTAGAGGGCCCCAGATCCCCTGCTTTATTTTGGTTCATTGAGATCTGGGGGCTTCATGTTCTGCAGTGAAACCAAGCTCTCTAGAGGATCGTGTGTTTTGTAAATTTAAGTCCCATCCTCCTTAGAGGAAATGTTCTGATTTACCTTTCATTCTGGCTGAATTTCCCCTCTAGCCTGAAGGCTTACAAAAGCAGGATGGCAGGAAATACTTATGAAGGAATTAGTCCTGGCCAACATGGAGCTAAGGTATCTAGCCCATCTTTTGGTTTGTTCGCCTCCACCTCCTCTGTATCCAACGTACGGAGGTGTGTGCTTATGCACTTGCTTCCCTGAAACGTCTCATGCAGCCGGCCCCTTTTCCTTCTCTTGTGTCACATCCCATGGGAAGTGGGAATCTGGGTGGTTTGCAGGAGGCCAGCGTGCCGAGTAGCTGCTTCTTGCAGTTGCTTAAGGTAAACATGCTCCTGCTCTGTGTGCAATTCTTCAATGGAATACCTGCAGCCTGGGCAAGAGCACCCTGGTACCCAGTTCAGCCATGGTGGCACTCTGGCTGTTAAAGGTCATTTATTTAGAATAACGGTGGCTACAGCTAAGGCTTGGGTGAGGGTGAATATATGATCTGCAAAGGATAGCAAGGAGCTACCAACCTCAGCACTGCTGTCATCCTCGGGAAGACCACCTCGCTAAGGGCCAGTAAGGAGATCATTTTTGGCAGGCGTTAACAAAGTTAATCAGTGTATCCTCATGAGGAGAGTTCATAGGGGTGGCTAAGCTGGAGCTGGAATTAGGATCTGCCATTTTTGTTCAGGCCCAGTTCCCAAGATACACCAGTCTTCTCAAAGTCAAGTTTTGGTGCCTCAGCTTTCCCTAGGGTCTCCTGACTCAAACACTGAAAGCTGAATCACACCAAGACCTTCTTATTGATATCACATCCATGCTCCCAGGGCTGCAAAAGCCAATTCTCTAAGTGTCCTCGTCTAGCAGTCACTCTTCCCAACGAGCCCACAAGGAACTTCCCACTGTTGGCACCTTCCCCATGTTTCCTGGGGTTGAAAGGGGACTTGATTTACATTGAGTTTCAAACTAAGCACATTGACATCAAAGCAGCGGAAATCAGGCCCCAGCAAGTGGTTTATAAATGCAGCCTAAGTGTTTTGAATCAAAATATTTCTTTCAGTAAAGTTGGAGGGTGCGTCTGTCATCCTTATCGTTGTTAGTTTCTGTCTCGAAAACACTGAAAAATCACTGACATTGAATCCACTCTGGGGATCATTAGTAAAAGGCTTCCATTCCTGAGTGAAAACCTTTTTGCTGGGTTTTTCCCATTCTTTTTTTGCATAATATTACTTGGAGAGGATAGTAATCTAAAAGCAAAAGGTATGTACAGATTATCTCCGAGAAACATCCCGTGGGCTGTGTTATACGACATTAGGGAAAGGATCCTCAGCTCGTGCATGCTTTTCTCATCTCAGATAGAGAAGACCAGGCTCACTCTGCAGTCTTTACAAACAGTCATGGGACCGTTTCGGCCCACTGAACAAAGAGCTTATGCAGAGGCATCCAGTGAGGACCAGATGTCTGACTCATAAAGTACTTAACAGAAATGACAAAGATATATGGGTTTGGTGGATGTTTCGTTTAGCAAATGTGCTCATATCTCCAAGCTGGCAATGACTACATTTCCTTTCAAATCTGGAAGAACAGCGTCTTTTTGTAGTACTGGTGCATCTATTGGCAGCATCGGATAGCATAAAACAAACACAATGTTACAAGAAGGGAGGAAGGAAAATCCAACGACTTTTGAAATAAGCCTTTTGTGTTACTGGGCATCTGAAACTTCTTGGAGTGCATGTGTATAAACACAGAACAGAAAAAGATAAATAAGGCTTGAATAAATATTTTGTATAACAATTCACCCAAACAGCAGAATTATTTAAAACCCAGTCTTTATCCAGCTTTGACTTTTACAAATGGATCTGAGATATCTGATCAGCTGAACTGAAACCAGGAGGAGCTGACGCACCGAGGTGTACAAGGGAAGCGCTGTGCCGCAGAGCAATCTTATCTTCTGCCTTCATCTGCCTGAAATGGCTGTGTAGGTGCAGTGATGTCATCCTGCTTTTGTGACCAGGAAGGGCAGTAAAAAATTTCCCAAAGGAAAAGCTTGGACTTGTATTAACTGAGGCAAAGAATAAGGTCCAAAAACACAGAGGTGCTTTTGCCTCTGTCTCCCATTGAAACCCCTAGGGGCTGGACATCCTTGAGGGACATATCCATCATTGACAGACATGAGCCCAAATGCAGAAGGTCGTGTTTGCAGCAGATCCACTGACAGCCTAGAGGGAAGATGTCTGCTGAACGTGTGCAACAGGGTGCTGCCTCCAGGGCTGCACAGAAACCTGAATCTCCATTTCACAGAAAGATGGGGGACAGCAATGGTCTTTAATTTGCAGTCTTATCCAAAATGGAGGCAGATTTTTCCACATGCTATTCCAACAGGAGAAGACTTGTCCTCTGAGGGATGTTATTTATATCATGAACTGGAAGACAAGATCTACTCTTCCCCACGTTAATAAACAAGCCACAGAAAGTACCAAAAAAGCCTATGTGGAGATTCACAACAGGAAATCCTCAGTTCTGATCCAGAATTAAATTTTCTATATATCTGTTCTCAAAACACTGTACACTTGGTAAATTCTCCTTTTCAGTTTCACGTTATCAAAATGTAAGATTCAAACAGGCCTTTTTCCTTGAATTTGACATCCAAGAGAGCCTCCAAACAGAAAAGAATGAAAAAAACCTCAGTCATCCTTGAAAATCTTCCTTTGAGCAATGTTGCTAAAAAAAAAAATCATATTTTTTTAACAGTTATAGGCAATACCCCCACCTTTTTGCTGTGGTTAAGAACAGTTGGTACACTGTACCTCACTGATGAAGTAAATGAAACTGTATAAATATTCTGCAAATTACTCTTCACAATGAGACATCTGTCTAAGCAAAAGCTCATGTTATTGTCCAGACAATGTAGAGAACTTTCTAGCACTGACCTCAGAGAAGACATATTGCACAGCCAAAATCCAAACATGAGCATGCTAAGTGTAGTAAATGCAAGTAAACCAGGGGTGCTTTCCTTTCATTAGACTTTCTCCCTGACCTCTGGATGACAAGGGCATAGGAAAAGGAAGCAATTTTTCTTCTGTCCTGGGGGAAGGAACATTTGAAAGAGATTTCCTGTGACTGGACTACATCATTTCTCTGGTGCCTGATCTGAAAATCTGGAAGACCACCTTTTCTAAGCATCCATCGCAAATTCTTATTTGCTTTTTTCCTATGAAGTAACTTGCATCAGATTCACAACAGCTTTAGGTGAGTATTGTATGTAGCTGGATAGAATCAGTCAAAATATTTCAGCATTTCTCTGAAACGTAATGGCTTACTGGGATAATTGTTCCAAAATCAATCCTTCTAATCTCCTTAAGTTTTAAACCATTTCCCTTCTTTCTCCTGCCAAGGGCTGTAAAGGTCACTTAATATAGCTCAATACCATATCCTTCACCAAACATTTGAAAGAAAATTTAAAAAAAAGATGCCTTTTCTGTCCTATGATAAGTTTATTGATTTAACACCTCAGTTTGCATCACTTTAAGTTGCCATACACACCGCAGAAATAACACTTCCTGTGTAATTCCAATCCTTTTGAGTTGTGGCCTGTTTAATTATGTCAAGGCCATACATCAAACCTTTGTTCTCAGAGTCACAGGTTCCCAGGGGACAGTTATCTACAGCCAGCAAGCCAGGAGTCACTGCTGGATCACTCTCTGTGGTGGTATCCACATAAGGGAGATATATCTTTCCACATTTCTTACCACAAGGCTTTCCTGATGTGCAGCAGATGTTGCCTTTTTACTTTGTGCAATCCCCTATACTGTAATGAAGCACCCACCAAGAGTATCATGGTTTACATGTTTAACATAAACATTATTATGTAATATAGAGCCCCAGTTGCATGAAAAGCAAGATATGGGGTGGGAATTGGAGGTGCAAGTGTGGGATAATAATTGACTCATACAATAAACAATTAACCATAAATACATTGCTGAATTCTTTTAGATTTGTGGCTCTCAGATGTTACAAGATTTATTCTAGGGCTAGAGTTGAGAACCTGATAAGTCATTTTTCTCAGAGAAACAGACTTGTCTTAAATTAAGACGTGATGCTGGACTATGGCTAGTATCAGGGTAGAATTTTGGGACAGTGTTAGGGTTTCAGGGAGGCAAACTGGTGAAGAAAAAAAAGGTAATATGTTCACAGGGATCCTCATTTTTTTTCCTTTATGCAAATTGGGAATGTTAAGCCAAAAGTTTCATGGAGTTCAGAGCCCTGGCACTAAGAGTATAACTGGCTCCAATGAGGGATCCGTCTGTGAAATATGGATAGGATATAGGGTGAAGGAAGGACCTGAGAGCAGATTGCATTTTGGACTGTTGCTTGACTGTGTCCCAAGAGTACATTAACATGTTGAGTTTCATATTGCCACAGGTTCCTGGAGCTACTTTTAGGAATTAGAGAGATGGGGAAAAATTAGGGATACGGAGAAAAAGGGAATTCAGGAAGGATTAGCTGTGCTATGCTGAGGGCTGGCATCAGCCTGGGTCCACATTTCCTTGTTCAGAAAATCACTGCTGTTACAGAACAATGACCAAGCAGGGATTTATGCAGCTAGAAACGAGTGGTTCACCTCTGATGAGGATGTTCAGGACAAGTTTCCAAATGGAGCTGAGAGGAAATATACAGGGATGCTTTTAGGTATTCCATTTTTAGTGGTCTATAAGCTAAGTTTAAGAGCTACAATTAGGATTCAGGCTTTGCAAAATTGAAGAACTGAAGTGACAGAGGCGTTTAGAGTAATCCCCTAGTTACTTTTTTGCATCTATATCTTTCATCTATATATCAGGATCAGGGTTGAGAAGGGACAGGAAAATGTTAAAGCAAAAAAGGGGTTTAAAATTGACAGCTAGTCTTGCTTTCGGACTGGTAGCAATAGCACTTGTTCCCACAATGACTTTTAAATCTGAGTTTCATGTGTGTTGCATGAATTTGAGAACAGCGTTAGGTGTTGGTTCAGGTAAATAGTTGGATAGAGGAAGGAATTCAAAGTAAGTCAGCAGATATGTTGAAAATTAGTATTACTATTATTCCCAAGCTATTTTGACCTATGGTTCATAGGTGTCGATGGCTTAGGGTTCAGCTTTTGAGTATTGCTAGTGTTGGAATTAACAGTATCATGGTATTTGAAGGAAGAAACCAGGGAAGAAGTTCTGCTTTAATGTCACTGAACTAGAGTTTCAGTTTCTAAAAACCCTCAACGCAGGATAATGTTGAGGTCTGGGTTTCACAGAGGTCACCAGATCAGATCTAAAACTGTAGTTAAAACAAGGGCTGTGATTAAGGTTGAAATTCCTGCTGGGAGAAAAAAATGGAAAAAAAAAAAGTCTGAGAAAAGCCTGGTAGCCTAAGTTAGGACCTGGTGTAGCTGGCTGCATATTTTTAGATCTTAGGTTTGTGGGGTGGGTGAGGCTGTGTTCTATATTTTTGGTGATACTCTGCTAGGAAAAGGAAAGGGAGAAAGTGAAGGGTGACAAAAGCCAAAATCAGAAAATACGGAGAGACATGGTCAAACAGGTTGCAGACAGTGCTTGAATGAAAGCAGTGATGAATTAATATCTTGAATATAAAATGCTGATGGCTTTTCTCACTGCATTCTCCTTCTCTGAAGCCTCTGGGGGAGTATCCACCACCCTCACAGTAGCCCCATGGCTCTTCCCTGGTGCTGGTGGCCCAGGCAGGGATGGCACTGGGCTCTGCTGAGAAGCAGGCGTAGTGTAGCCAGGGAAGTGAGATTTTTGTTTATCACAGTCTTAAACCAACACATAACTCTCATACTACCTCTAGATATAGCTTTAGTGTCAAGACAGCTGGGAATTTCAAGCTTAAAAATACAGTAAAGAGCCATTTGAACATCAAACCTCAAAATCTCACTGTAGACCACTTACCGCCTTTTCGTTGCCAGAGCCTTTTAATAAGCAGAGCAACATTCTGAACTCCAGAGTTAATTTAATATAAACAAAGAATTCAATACATAAAAAAGCATTAACACAAATGCTGGGAAAAACACCCCACTGTGCCTGGTGGCCCATTTCCTCTAATCAGAAACCTACTTGAAACTGAATGCTGGTTAGCAATCCAAGCTTTCCCAAATGAATGACAAATTTAAAACTAATACAGAGACCCATGTTGTGATCAGTCATAAATTTCCCTCTTTAACATCTTCGTGCTTTATGGAAACATTAGCCCCTATCTGGGTCTCATAAGAAAACAGAAAGGTTAAATTACTGCAAGCATTCTTGCTGGAAACAGCCCCCCGGATAGTATTAGTATTTCTTTGCAGTATAATGATTTCTGAAAAGCAGAACCCTAATCTAAGGCTTTTGTTATTTCTTCCACATTCTAATGATATCTAGAAACCCTAAGTTTAAAATTAATACATAAACCTGTTTTGCAAGCAGCCACCCATTTTTTTGTATGGCAGGTGTTGCAGTGTACAGGTGTCCTGGTTTCATCTGGGAAGGAGTTAAATTTTTTTCTATTGATTGCTATGAAAGGAATGTCAATAATACATATTGGCTTAGTTGTTGTTAGGTGATGTCTATACTTTTCAAGGACTCTTTCAGCTTCCCATAGAAGCTGAGAAGGAGCACAGACAGAACAAACCAAGGCCAATGGAATATTCTGTACCAAGACTAGATTGTGTCATTATTATTGTAATTATTTTCCTTTGCCATTATTGTTCTAGTAAACTGTTTTTACCTCAAACCGCAAGTTTTTTTCTCCTTTCCCTTTCCCCTCATTTTCTCCCTGTTCTCCCTGCCATTCTCGGGGAAGGGGGAGAACCGCTCGAGTGGCTGCATGGTCCTAGCTACCAGTTTGGGTTAAACCACAACAGGTAACAGGATTCCTAGTAAGGAGGACCTGTTTCTCAGTCTACATTTAGACATGAAACCCAGGGGAAGAGAAAACTAATTATGTCCCAGAGTCCCTGCATGTGCAAAATCCCCACATCCTCTTTTTTATCCAACATTTTTATCCAACTCCAATTTCTCATAGACTGAACCCTAACTCGAATGTGAAGGTTAGCTCCTGAAACACCAAGCATCTAAAATGTTTTTAAACAGAGAGAAAATAGAGAGGGACTCACACTGAGATGACTCCTAGGCCTCAGCTGACTGCACTGGGAACACACTGGCTGACATGGCAGACCACCTAGTACAGCACTAACAGAACCACCTTGTCAAACGTCAGGGGGCAATGTGCCTTGCTGTAGACAAATAGCCACCATTCCTACCAGGACAGGGGAATGTCAAATGTCACCCTTACTGTTGCCACAGCTGCTTGAGGTGTTCAGCATGGCCACAGACTTGAAAGATGAGGAAAAGGAACATAGGATTCCAGTGGCCGTGATAATTACAGACCATTTCTGTGACAATAGTCACAAAATTGTTGTGCGACCTGGGAGCAACAGGTCTGTATGAGAAAATAACAGAGTAGAAAAATAGTAATTTTGAAGACTCATGGGGTAAGGCTTCAGGAAAGATTAGCCTTTAGTCCTCTCTCTGGGAGAGTACCCATGAGAGCAGAAAGGAGCAGTGTAGGGCCAACAGCCAACTGCTGGTGATTGGAAACGGGCTCCTCCACCAGCTGAGCCTCTGCAGAAATCATGCAGGTCCTGCAGAAAATCAGGATGGCTGAGAGCAGCTTCCAGGTATGGCTGGGTTTGGCAGCAAAAGAGGTCGGTGCATATGCCTCTTGGTAACTTATCTGATGCTGCGTCCTCACAGCAGAAAACTTGTCAGTGTCTTTGGTGACAGAGACTAATAATGCTATATGGCATTAACTTCTAAGAGATTAAAAGTATTTTGAAGTATCTCTCTTTATTTGTGTCCCTTGTGTGGCACTCAGAAAAGTTTGTACTAATGGACCACTGCTGCCAAGGTACTGCAGAGTAATTTTTGGGGTATTCTTGGTTATTCACTTCTTGTAAGGCTTCATTTCTGTATTTACCGCACCTCTTCTTTAGTTTGAGGTTGTCTGCTTCTTAAAAGAGCTTAGTCCAAGCTATATAGTCTTTGAAATGACAGACAGAATCCCAGGATCAAGTCTATCTAGGATAATGTGCTGCTGACATGGTTGTAGAAAGCAGGAGAGGCAAGGCTAGGACTTCCAAGCCCTCAAGGGGGTAAAAAACAACTCGAAATGCCAAATCCACAATGTGCATTACAAGAAGAGGTGCAGGAGATGGGAGGAAGGAGCAGGACCTGGCAATCGGAGGTTATTCAGCTGCTGTGCTCCTTGCTCCCATTCCCGTCCAACAAAACCAGTGCCTCCACCACTGGACCCCGTCTGACAGCCAGCTCTTGTCCCCCTCTGGCAGAGGAGTCCCACGCTGTGGGCTGCTGCCGTGCATGATGCATGCTGCGAGCAGGCTCTCTCTTCATCCCCGTAACAAACCACATTCCCGGCTGGATTACTCATACTCCACTGGCTGCTGTTTTTCTTCATGTGCACTCATTTGCAAGCCGTTAAACAGGAGACACAAAGCTGTCTGTAAAATTAGGTCACGTGTGTTGCCCTGTCAAGCCATTGGGTTTGCCAAAACCAGGGTTTTCCTGCCACCACAATGGAGTTTTTAAAGCTCCATCCAGGACCGGGGAAAAAAAAAAAGAAAAAAAAAAAAAAAGAGAGAGAGAAAAAAAAGGACAAAGAGAAAAAGGGAAAAAACTAAAAAAAATTAACTCTCCCACCCCCCAGAAAAACCCTGTGGTACCAAGTAATAAGGATGAATTAGTACATACAAACATATCCTGTGGCACTTCTGTGAAATACTGAAGTACTGTCCTTCAATATGACATTTAATTTCCAACATAAGCAGCAGATGTTTCTTACCACATTTAACTGCCTTTTCTTCCAGAAAAGCTGCATGTGGGAAGGCAACTCCATTTTATACAGAACATTATTTTTGTCCAGTGGTGTCTCTCCCTTTCATCTTCTGGGTGGAACATGAACTGAACCCTGAGATCAGAGAGCAGATAAGCATGGACTTAAAGCAGATGCCAGCTTCAGACTGAGGACATCCAGCACCTCTGCTTTTCCATGAACTCTGTGTGTGTGTCCTGAGCTCAGGACTCTGGATGCTTTTTGGAAAAAATATTTCAGGTTCAGTAGGGTGGGAAAGGGTGTGGGGTGAGGTATTCCCCAAGGCAGGCTAATCTTAGGGTGAAGCCAGGAAAGATCAGCTTGCAGAAAAGGATGTTGTTGGAATATTTCTGTTAAAAAGTGAAGGTTCACACCATGACAATTCAGGCAATGCTGGGAGAGTGAGGATATGCCTCATAGTGGGCAGAAAGAGAGAAGTGGAGCAAGTCAGAGGTTGTCCTGAGCTACATCTGGGGGTTGTCACTTTGGGGTGTAACAAAAATCTCGAGGCAGGGGCAACCCCATGACCACTGTGTATGGATCTAGATTTCACTAAATTTTATGGGGAAATCCTATGTTAACCAAACAGAAAAGCTTTTGCTTTCCACTCTGCTGTCATTCCACAGGAGGACAAGAGGTGCCATGGGAGCACTGGGTCTGGGCAGCAGGACCCCCACTGTTTTACCCACCTAAGCCAGGGTGAGGGCAGGCAGGAAAACTCTCACTCTGCTTTGCTCTGAAATGTTATATACAGCCTTTGTGCTGATTGTGAATAACATCACAAAATTACTTTTAAGAGCAGCAGTCGGATGTGTGCCTGCTGTGTAGCACTGAAGCCTCTCTTGTTTTCTGTCTGGCTGTTGCCCCATCTGCAGCACACCCAGAACAGCAATGCCACCTAGGAACAGGTGAAGTCATGAGTGATTTATTCTTCCTTTTTGTGGTACTGCACCCTAGCTGCTGGGTGTAGCGAGGAAGCACGCTGACAAGATCTCCATCCTGGGCATCTTCTGGAGAGCCAGAGCTGCCTGTTTCACATGAACCTGGGCCAGATTGCAACCACAGGCAGAATTCATCCAAAATTGGTTGTCTGGATAATTCTGATGAGAGATTCAACTGCAGGAAAACTGAAGGTCTAGGTTGGGTCCAAAGCGTGCAAGTGAAGACCTTCATTGGCATTATCTGATAACCAGACAAAGCAGCACCATTGGTTTAGTTTTACTCCTGCCAAAGGAGCGTGGGCCGGTGGTTCCCCCAGCGAGGTGAAGCTGCTGTTGAGCAGGCATTTCAGCCCCAGCACTGCAGTAATAGTCTGCTTTGAGTGCCATTTTAATTAGCATTAATGGTTTTGGCCTTCGCTTTATCTGTCAGATTTATTTGTTCTTTTATAAGCTAAGGACATCAGTTCTAACTGCGAGATCTGTGTAATATGACACTTTTTATATCTTATTAATTCTGTCTTTTGGACAGAGTAAGTTAGTTTCAGCTACTGCAGCTCTGCCTCCATTGATTGTGGCAAAGTTACACAAGGAATGAATTTCATAGAATCATGGAATCATAGAAAAGTTAGAGTTGAAAGGAACCTTAAAGATCATTGAGTTCCAATCCCCCTGCCCTGGGCAGGGACACCTCCCAC
>JAOXJM010000019.1:70058584-70085227 GCA_026413425.1 Tringa solitaria
GTATCTAATCTAAATCTCCCCTCTTCCAATTTAAAACTGTTGCCCCTTGTCCTTTCACTACACAGTATCTCTAGTATTCCTTTATTATTTGGACGTCTGGGCCTGGAGGGATAATACTAGACATTTCATTTTCTCATTGATAAGTATTTCATAGCTTTTTCTTTTCTAGGCAGAAGTCTGGAGGAAGAAGCCTCTGGCAGGGCTGGCCTATCTCCTGTTTCTATCTCTCCCTCAGAGATTTTGGAAGGAGGAGCAAGCAGCCAGGCGATGCCCCTGAGTGCCTGCAATACCCCTAGGATGGTCAGGCAGACCATTCCTCCGGCTCTGCCACAAACGTGTGTGCTCTTGGGAGAGCCACACACTCCTTCCCGTTGCCACTTAATTCCTGTTTTGCAAAACTGGGCTTTGGGCAGCCTCAGTGTTCATGACTGAAAATGTTTAGAGTTTCCTCTTGTTGGACAGACTGTCCCGCAGCTACTTTTTCTCCCAAGAGAAGCTTTTCCTTATCTCCAGTATCTATGACAGGAGTCATCCTCCCCCGCCGCCAAATAACACAAAACAACAAATTGTTTTCTAAGATCAGGGGTGCCTGGAGGAAGTGCTTGTGTATTTCTTAGAAATCTGATAATGGGATTGGCTTTTAAGCAAGAAAATACATATGACTTGAAATGTCATTGTGGGATATCTCACAGATATTAAGCACAACCGCTGACCCCAGTGTGTAAGTATTCAAAGGGTTGCATATGGGGCGTGACCTTCCTTGGGAGCAGTTGTGCGGGTTGCCTTGGAGTTCCTGTGTCTGGATGTGTAACTGAAATATAGCAATAAATTCTTTGAGAAAAGACAGCATTACCTTATATGATACTAAAACAGTCTCATGAACATAGCTAAAAGACCTTGGCAAGGCAGAAGATCTGTGCCTGACCATCTTACACCTTTTTTTGCTGTTCAGAGCAAAAGCCTGAGTACATGCCTGCACACAAGTATACACACACAAACAATTAATGTTATTTCATCTTTAAATGACAGCAAACATGCTATTGATGTAAATGGGAACATGATCAAACCTGCTATCAGGAAGAGAAGATGCTTTAGCAGTAGAAAATGTAAAATGTACATGTTTGTTTCACTTCTCACTTTGGCTGGTTGTGAATGTGATGTCTGAGCTAATGAACCCTGTGACACCATGGAAGTATGGGTCGCTTCCACTTAGGGATAAATCCTGTACATCCAGGTGTATCTGAAATATGCACATTTCCAGGCAGATTTTGCTGTTTCAGGGAGTCATGGGTTTGTCTGAAATTTGTCCTTTGGTCCGCAGAGGATGATTCTGAGAACAGTTATGAGCTTTAGGGTCTTCTTCCAAAAGTGGTCCGGAAAAAGGTTGACCATCAGTTGTTTGGATCTGATAGCATTCATCTGACATTGCATAAATTCTTGGGCAGCTGACAAAATGCCATGGCTCAAAATAGAAATCAAACAGTCCGATGAGATGGTCTGTTCCACATAAGTTCTTTCACAGGGCAGTCAGTGGTAACCCCTGAGAAACCCACTGAAACCAATTCATTGAGCTCCGTACATCTCCTAGAGCCGCTTTAGGTTTAGGACTCTGGCCCATGTCTAGATTACACTTCCCTTAGTAAGATGGTTTATGTACAAAACCAGAAAAACTCTTCAGGGAGGTTCAGCATGACTTTCCAACCCAGGTTTCCTGAAGCTGCAGAATAATGGTGACGCATAAAATATGCCTGTGTATTATTAAGCTCATATGTGATCTCTCAGCTCCCGCCCAAGTCTCTTACCAGGGAGAGCTGGATGTGGGTGTGTTTGCAGAGCTCAGACACTTGAGCCTGACCCATCTGTGCCCTGGGGAGGCTGCCAAGAGCCTCCCAAGGCACCTGAAACTTCCAGGGGGAAAAAATATCAAAGTTTTGTAAAAACAGAAGAAAGGATTGTTATTTCTCAGCTGTTCTTTAGCTTATTTACCATCTCTCCCCTATTTACCATCCGCAAGGGCAGAAAATTTCCATTTTTGTTATTTTTCTTATCTTGTAAATTCTCCTGCTTTTTTTTTTCAACTCTTAGACTTGGAGTTTTTATGCCTGTGGACCATTAAAATTGGTGTGTATACTTCTGTTCTGAAGACTGCCTGTTTCAAACATGAGAAATAATACAGGAAAAATGAACATGTAGACATAAAACAGCTATTACATTATTCAATTTTTAACTCATTCAGTTTTGAAAAAGGATTCTCCTGTACTCTACTGACTTTCCACCTCCGATGCCAAATTCAAGCTAGCCATCCATAACATCTGAAGCTGATGTCTGAAAGATCTTCGTTTTCATATGTGAGACAAAAGAAAATTAACATTCTTCCTTTTGGCTATTCAGTACATTCCCATATATATTAAACATATGTGTGGCACGTCCCACTGGTCGGCTCTCTTTCACAAAATCATGTGTGTTTGGATCCACAAATATGTGTTACCTCAGAGTGACTTTGCTGATGATTAACAATGCAAGGTTTACTGAGAGGGATGTTACCTTTAATTAGACACTGATCAAAAACCAGATCAGGTGACAGACACACAAGTCTTTCTGTATGTCTGAAACAGGAACAACAGCAGGAAGATATATGCTTGTGGAAATGAAGTTAGTCATCCCATTTCCATAGTTAAGATATTTTTTGTCTGTGGCATGGAGAGATGTCAACAAGGTTATAGGACTGTTAATACCTGGGAGGGGACATAGGATTAATTACTTTTGCTTGTAGACAGTCATTTCTGAAGTAGGAAAGGTTGTACATTTTGATAATTTTAATACAACTGTAAGAAGAAAGGTAGTGTAACACACATTCTCCCTGGGTCATTCCAGTGGCTTCAGTGCTCTAAAACGCATTCGTTTCAAAAGGGAAGCTGAAAAAAACACAAGTCAATCAGATAATGTCTCCGGATAAATCATGTAGTCAGGAAATGGACCATGAGTCATCATTATTCGATGATCTTTGCAGGATACTCCTTTCTCTTCTCCATGCAGGCTGCAGGTTTCATAGGGCACGCTCACTTCTGCGCCAGCCCAGGGACGGCATTCCCGCAGGCTAATCGGAACCAGCTGCTTGCCTACAAAAAACAACAACAGAAGTTAGATTTTTGCAGCCAGAGGATACGTGCCTTGAGAGGTGGGTATAGCTTTGCCAGCAATATTTACCTTTCATTTGTCCTTAAAACTGCTGCCTTTTTTTTTCCTGGGCAGCTACAAGATCTAGTGGCCCTGTTTCGGTGAAGAGTGAGTGCATTTCAGCCCTTTCTGGCAAACAGTAATGGCTTTTTTTCTCTTCAGAAAATCAAACCAGTTGAACTGCACTGCCAGAGGCCTGACCTTATCCCAGTATTTTTAAAGGAGCTCGAAGGAGGTGTTAATAGTGAGAGAAGACACTTCAAACTAAACAGATTCATCCCTTGAATTTCCTGCTTGGAGTTGGGAGGCCTTGGCAGGAATATGCATTGGCCTCTTCACTTTGTGAAAGGTGGAGCTGAACAAGAGCCATATGATAATTAGAAAATATTATCTGTACTCTACTAGAGGTGCTCGGTTTAGAAACGAGGAGGTGCAATCGCACATAAATTTTCAAACAGGTTACAAATAGTACAATGATTTGTTGTTATGTGACTGTGATAAGGAGTGAAATGGGAAGAAATAATTTTCATTTTCATCCAAAAACTTGAGAGATGAAGCCTGGCCTGGGAGGTGGAGCAGGGGACCTAGCAAAGCTGACAGAGGGACTCCCAGAGGCAGTAGGAAGGAAACTGCAGTTTCCACTGCTTCATTGGAAAGGAACTGCGATGCCACCACAGTATTTTCCTGCGGTGGCTTCTTGGGGCTTGCAGACAGCAATACAAAGGGACAGGGTTTTTAGAGAAAATGAAGGTGCAGTTGGTTGGGCTGAAATCCTACGTCTCAGTAAAGTGAGGGTCAGAAGGGAATGAATGAGCGTGGAGGCAACTGGAGATGCAGCTGGGAAGCAGAAGGCGGCAGACATTGCCTTCTCCGTACACAAGAGAGCACAGTAAGGCCCATGCAGCTCTTGAAAACCACGTTGGGTTCCTGTCATTCAGGACTGGACTAGAACCCTGTAGACTGTCTGAGAGCTGGATAGTGAATGCTTGTCTGCCTCTGAGGCCAGAAAGTTGTGATTAGCATCATGAAATGCTTGCAGTTACCCACAGTATAAACCATGAGGTTTTCCACAGCTGGGCTGTTGCTGAGTTGGATGCCACCAGGCACTCTGTGAAGACGACTGGCTGCTCCAATCAGTAGCTTACTATGGTGACCTCCTTTTTTTGTCAGCTACTTACTTTGTGTCCTTACAAACAATTCCAGTTTTAATGAAGAAGCATCACTAGCGTGCAGATGTCTTTAAAACTATAATGTTTTATCAGAGTCCTTAATGTTATGACACCTGTTCAGAAATCTCAGGAAGCTTTCAGTATCATGGAATTATAACTGAATCAAACATTGCTATTAGCTTCAAAAAACTCTGTCCTTGACATTTTCAGCATGTTGTAATCAGCAACTACTTCAGCCTTATGACGCCTACCTGGCCAGGGTTCCTATAAGTTTCACCTTAAATTCAGCTTTACATAAGCACAAAATCCCATGAGAAAGCTTTGTAAACACCGAGCCACACCTAATTTTTTTTTTTCATCTCAGCAATGCAAGCAGGAGCTTATGCTTTGAAAGAGCATGAGCTACCTCTCCAAAAACAGGCCTGTGTTTGACCCGAGTCAGATGCTGCTTCTGAACTTCAGCAAAAGCATTCATCGATTTTAGATGCCATGGCAACCCAAAGCCAGGATATTTTTGTATCATCTCTGGTTTTCCCTTGAACATTTCTTATTTACTTAAATTGCATCAATCTATAAATCAACTGTGTAAGTTCACATGTTCTTATTAAAAAGGAAAAAAATTATTTAGATATAGAAGGGCAGAGGCCTGCTAATATTATCTGCAATCTAAGCAAGGAATGAATCAAAATAAATACTATCATTGCTAGATGGCCAAAATATTTTTTTAATGTCATTGAGGTCTGACCATAGTTTGCTTGCAACAGATCATGAAACCATAGGCAATGATATCAATTAACAGGCATGTTAATGAGAGGAAAAGTCTTCAACCTGATCTCACCTTTATGACATTCCCATCACAGAAGACCCCTTAGATGTCAATGTGCTGCAGTACAAGGGCAGAACAATCATGGTAACGTGCAGTCCTCCCCTGAGAGACATCTAACCTCAAGCTTGACATGTCTGCCTGATAGATCTTGAGGAAGGAAACAGTGAAGGAAATAGAGCAAAATATTGAAGAGGGAAAGCACTAGACAGGAATTTCAGAAGTGGCTCAAAGCATGTTTCAACTACAAGGGAAGTTTTAGAAGGAAGTGAATTAAAATAACTGCTCTAGCATTCTTTACATAGTCTGCATTATTCGAGAAAGGATACATTGAAAGTATTTATTTTAATTAAAAATAACAAGATTCCAGGGTAAGAAAACCAAAGCTTATAGCATCAGCAAAAAAATGGAAAAATATGGGGACGAGGGAGTAAGTCTAGCCAAAGTTTAATATACAGCATAGCCTAGGGCTTGACTGCATTCATGAAAGACTGAACTTAAGATAATGTAACATAGTAGCCATTTAAGGGTTTCATAAAATAGTAGTTTTGGAATAAAAAATAATGTAAATGTAGAAATGTGATAAAACCTTGGAGATCACATATCTATATCCTTGAACTGCTGAATGCAATTAAATCTTTTTCAAATTTATGCCCCACTGTACGCCAAATGCCCAGAAATATTGGCTGTGTTTGCCTTGTTATTAACAGTTTAATCCCTGCTTGTGCCTTTTGCTTTTGTGTCCAGATGTTTAGAGCGCTGGTGCTGACTTCCTTGTCACTGCAAGGAGGTCACACTGCCTGATCCATAGGTGACAGTTCCCACTTGTCCTGCTCATCACTCCTTCATATACATCATTTCATAAATGGATAGCAGGGTGGTGATCCTCTTCAGGGCTGGCTTATGACCTTTCTGAAGCAAACAGATGTTATACCACCTACCTGGTTATTAAGGATCTGAACTTGGGCTGTGGCTGTGTAGTTAAAACATCTGCCAGTGTTTTTTATAAGGGTATTGGTAAATCCAGTGGAACGGAGAGAGACTTTCTTCTCCACCTCACAGAAGCCTTTCATGTGTCTCAGGTTACTGTTTATCTTTCTAGTGAGGCATAGTCCCAGTCGTGGGACCAGAACTCTGTGTGCTTGATGCTGATTTCTCACTCAAGCAACAGCATTTTTGGCACTGTGACCAAAGGAAAATCCCAGCCCAGGACTACCCGCAACCCCAGGTGGACATGGAACAAGCATTTGGCAAATTTTATCGCCCATCATGATGCCAAACCCTGGGAATGGGCTGAAAAAAACAAAACAAAACAAAACAAAGAAAAAAAAACACCAACAAAAACAACCAACAACCAATTAAAAGTTGCAACAACAACAGTTTCCTAGAAGCTGGTGCCTCATGACCAGAGCCCAGTGCTGGATGACAGGGTTGTCAGTCACATACCTTCTCCCACAAAAGCCACTGGCTCTCGACAAGGATACACACTACCTGGGGGTAGTGTGGTCTCAGCCTCACACCCTCTCCACCACCACCACCACCACCACTACCTTTTTTCTTTCCTTAGTGCTCAGGTGGTATTGGGGTAAATTGTGCAACAGGCTGCTCCCTTGGTCAGGAGCCCATACCTCACACCACTTCACCAAGGCTCATGTGGGCGGGTACCTCTCCAGCCATCTCTGCACTGAAACAGAGAGAAGCCAACTCTTACCTCACACCGGGAGTCTGGAAAACATCTCTTCCCTCCTCCCCATTAATTACTTGGAAGGAGATGTGCTGCAGCTAATAAGCTTGAGGTAATTCACCTAATTCACAGCTGGCCTGGAAATGTTGTGATTGGGGGGGTTGGAAGATCTGTGTTTGAACCCCAAAGCTGTAAAGGAATCTTTAACGGTATGATTTACATAGAAGGCTGAATCGATACTCCATGGTGCAGAGTGACCCCAGGTCATGACATTGGGAACCCCTCAAAATTGCACGAAAAAACCCAATTTTCAGACTGGGTGACCTAAAGTAAAGTATCTTTTCAGACTGACCTTGCAAAATGCCTATTGTGAGCTGTATAGGGATGTACTGTAGCCACATGGAAAGGACCCTCTTAACTATAGGCAAGGACACTTGAAGGCAGGTAAAACAGTGTACAGGGTAAAATGTCCAGCAGATATCAGCCGATGCTTTCCTTTGGTCTCCCAAGGTTTTTCAACTGTTAAAGTCACCCTATTCGACCTCCTGCAGTAGCAACCATTCCAAAACACCCCAAAATCCTAAGTGAGAGCCTCGGGATGTCTGGGTTCAGCTTAGCAGAAAACACCCTAACCAACTTTTGGTACTATGTAGTGGCTATCCTTCTCTTTATTTTACAGTTGCTAACACTGTAGCAGTCACTTTATTCACACTTCTAAGCTTTTTTCCACCACTGTGAAAAGCAGAAGCTCCAGAAAAATGCATTTCCTGGAGCTTCATTCATGTTCATTCATTCAGTGTAGCCTCAAGCAAACAGCTGAATGAGACACAGGATGAGCAAGAGAAATATAACTATTTGATGGGAAAAAATACAGAATATACCACAACATTAATGTCAATTTGATATTTCTCTTTCCATTTTCAATCTGAATTTTGTAGCAAATTTATTAAACACTTTTGCCCACCGCTGCATATGATTATGAAGGCTACAATACCAGCAGCAATATATGGTCTTGTGCTACGGCTGTCTGTGGAGTACGAGAAACAAGTTCATGGGCAGAGAGGGGCTCACAGTTAAGTGCTGTGCTCCAGAAAAGATGGCAGACTTGCCTTTTGTGATAATGGGCAAATAGCTAAAGGTCATAGTACCACAGTGTACTTCTAGTGAAATCATACCAGCTTAACCAAATCCACTTCTTATTGCGTCAAAAAAGGTATAACACCTTTGTGACATATTTGACTTTTCTTAAGAGTAGTTCAAATGGATTTGGATCTAAAATAAGCCCTAAAAAGGAGGTAGTCTTGCTTGGGATTCTTTGTTGGGATATGATCTAGGAACAGCTGAATTTTCTGAAAAAACTTCTTATTGACTCTGTTGAGTTTTGATCAAATAGTTGCAGAACTGGCATGAAATTGATGTTTCCTGATTTTTGGTGCCCCCATTAGTTCGTATTCAGTGTGAGATAGTCAGACTGTGAAACTGATGAAGTACTCTAGTTGCACGTGCAAAATTACAGGACACTTTTTGGAATGTTGAATTTGGTGGCAAATTCCTATGAAAGCTTTGGCTTACACAAGGACTATCATGATTATTTTATTATTCAATGCCAGGTTTGCTGTTCCCTTAGACCATTTGATCTTAATGAGATCCACATTGAAAAAACCCCATGCAGCCTGTAGGGAATATATACAACCTTGCATGTTTATTTAATGTTGCTTACTTCAAGACCACTTAGGACGAGGAGACAGAAGAAGGCTTAGTTCCTGCATGTGCAAAAGTAAAGGCAGATACAAGCTGTGTCAGGAAATTAGGGGCACACTTGGAATTAATTAGTTTCTGTATTGCTTTAAGAATATTATATGCTGGGCTTGAGGAGTGCTGCTGATGTCATCTGCCATGAAAGCACAGCTGGAGCGCAGCGTGAAGGCAGCAAATCCCTGAGACAGAATCAGTCTCTTGGTATTTCAGCCACAGCCACGTGCAGTTTTCTGGGAACTGATGCTGTCTTACAGACAAGGAAGCAGAGCCGTAGATCCGTCCCCATAGGCAGGAGAGATTCCTGCCCAAAGGCAGAGTGGCCTTCAGAGCTGGTGTGGCACGGCCATTCATGGGCTCGCTCTCACGTGGCCAAGTCACCGTCATTTGGGTCTGACTGCACTTGCCCACTGATCTCTGAATATAAAAGGATGAGCACTTCTTGCATCAGTGTTACAGAGAAGTGTCACACAGCTGACCAAAGTTGCCCCTGCAAAGCACCTGGAGCAATAGCATGGGGCTGGAAAAAGGCAAGAAGGTGAGGAATGATGGACCCAGTTTAGAGACATGAAGGGAAGGCTTTGACTGAAATGGTACCACCCCAAGTCCTGCAGATTGCCTTGAACCACAGACTGGGAACTGAGCTCCAAGTGGTGGTCAAATCCCTGCTCAGTGTGTAAATCCTGAGCCAACCATCCTCTCTGTTAGGGTAGATCTTAACCAAGGAGCGTAGAAAAAGATGTCGTTGAAATGAAGGTTGGCTGTACTCTGATTTTCCTGATACTGTCATAGTTTAAAACTTGGAAAAAGAGAAAAAGGGACCAGTTTTAGGTCAGCCGGAGCTCAGTGTAAATCAGAATTAAATAGGCTCTAAATTGATTCAGGGCAAAATTACAAGTGCAGATCAATTTTGTCCAATGTTGCCTCACTTCTTGTTGATGAACACCATGCATCTTTCTACCTAGTTCCCTTCTGTTGTGACACTGCTGTCACATGAATCACATCTGTGTAAGACTGGATTTCTTCTAACCCCAATGCAAACAAGAAGCTCTTGCTCAGGCATGGGGGCAATTTCCTCCTGCTTCAGCCCTTTTGTCTTCTGGATCTTGGACTAAGCATCCTCCATACTATAATGCAAAATGCTGCTAAATTCATGATTTGCAGCTGTCTCTATTCTTATTGACAGAGTTAAGCTTTCCCTTTCCCCATTCCTTAGTAAAAAAAAAAAAAAAACCAACAAAAAACCCCAGCATTTCATCTGCATTTGGAGCTTAGTAAATGCAATGTCATCTTTCAGTTGAAATTTGGCTGCACTGTGAACTGTTTTGCTCTATTTCTTTTCCTGCACAGCTGGAAATGAATCCCTCTCCAGCCCTTTTTGGGATGGGGTGAAGAGTGGAGAGAGAGAGGGAAAAAAAAAAAAAAAACCTCTGGCAAGGAAAATGCTTGTTTTAGATAAAGTGAAATAAGTTGAAGTTAAACAAGGCAGTGTCACCTCTTCGGGGATAAGCTGACACTTGCGTCAACACTGGACTGGTGGAGCTAAAGTAAGGAGAACATAGCTAGAAATGCTCAGCAGTTTGGGGAGAGGGAGAGTGACTACTGCCGAATGGTTTGGGCACAGGTCTGTGAAACACACATGTTCTCAGTGCCTTAAAGTTGGGGACAGAGAGAAAGTGCCCTGGTGTTTCACACAAACTGTGGCTGACCCCTCGTGAAGCTGCCACCCTCCCCGGGAACGGGGGAAAAATTTCAGCCCTTACAAGTCATTTGACAGGGCTGCAAACGAGGAGAGCACACCACTTGAAGGGCAGCCGCCACGCACAAGGCTCCCCCTGAACCACAGCTTGACACTGCAAACAACTCAGAGCGTGACTCAGACCCGTGTCTCCTCCCCATCACCACCACTGGGGCTACTGGGCAGCTCTGCAGAGTCACCTTCTCCCCTGCATTTCACCATGCTTGCAGAGAAAGAAAGGTCAGACTGTGAAGGCAGCAAGGTTTTTGTTGGGGTTTTGCTTTTTTTGGAAAGTATGCTGTGGGTTTCTGCCGGGCTTCAGGCTTTTCCACAAGTCATCTCAACGGCCTGCCTGCTGCCTGCTCCCACCAGGCTGCTCGTTGCAGACACCAGCTTGAATACGTATTCAGCTGCCAGCTCAGGAAACCTAAAGCTTCCTACAAAGATTTTAAACCTACAAGCAGCAGAAAACAAACCAGAAAGCCAGAAACACTGCCCTAATTATGCTGAAGCTGTTTAGAGTAATGCTAAGTGACACCAGTTGTGAAGCTTCACGAAGATTAACCACCCACCTCCTAATTGCTTTGAAATTTCTCCCTTCAAGAGAATTCACTTCTGCAAGAGCTGGTAGAAAGAAGTGAGAGGAGCCACGAAGAAGGAAACACAGGCTGAGTGGAGTTTCTTTTCAAACAACAAGATGGGGAAAACCTGCAGTTTATGGAAGGCAGTATGCGGTAATTAAGAGGAAATCCCTAAGTAATTAACAGGCTCTAGAGAGCCCCCAAAATACCAACTCTGACTTTTCAATACAAACCCATGCTAATTTCTTCTGTTTGGCAGCATACTACATTCTTATGTACTACAAACAGCATCATATATGTAAATAGACATAATATTCATTTAAAGCTAAATAGGAAAGTGTATTAATTACAGCTGTTCTCTCACTCAGTGGTCCTTTAGATTGGGACAGTTTTCCTTGCAGTGAATACTTGGTCTTGGATCAAACACTCTTGCTCTGAGTGCTGATGCTTCCTAAGCCTTTTTTTTTGGGGGGGGAGGGCAGGGAGAGAGAGGGAATGGCACAAGAAGAAAAGCAAAGCAAAAAAGCAGAGTATGAACAAGTCAAACACAAAAACTCAGTCTAGAAGTGCTGGATTTTGCCCTGTCTCTTCTGTTGGGGCCATTCCAAGTGATGAAGGAAGAATCAGAATGTTTATAATTCAGTGGCTTTCCATCCTTCTTATTTAGACATTCACAAAAGATAGAAATTGATTTAATTTTGTTTATTTAAAAACACTCCACAAGCAATAATTGCATATTTCTCCATGTGGACAAGACCTACAAAAAGGACAGGGCAAAAACATGAGTTGTAAATATTAGTCTTTAATTATATTTCCCACAATACGAAGTCCTTTAATGGTCAAAGAGGGCAGGGAATCAGGGAGATCTTGAAAGGGACAGAGATTCTCACATCAGTTGACTAGGCCACCAGTATGTATTGCACCATACAGTACTTTCTTGTCCTTTGTTAGAGAATATGCCTCACTCCATCCCACTGTGCTCTTTAATACCCCCAAATGAGACACTATCATAACATTTTAGTGGCTTACCCCACCTGCTTCAGTATTTCTACAGCCAATTCTGCACCTTTATGTGAGTGGCAGTGAGAAAACCCTCACAAGTAGGACAAGGCAAGGGAGAGAGCTGCAGACAGCCCCCAGCACTTCCAGCTTTGTGTCTAGAGATAATCTCTTCACCCCATGGTAATGGTGCCCCTGAAGGACTTTGCCAGAATTTTATAGAATCATAGAATGGTTAGAGTTGGAAAGGACCTTAAAGATCATATATCTAATTCCAACTCCTCTGCCTTGGGCAGGGACACCTCCCACTAGACAGGTTGCTCAAAGCCCCATCCAGCCTGGCCTTGAACACTTCCAGGGAAGGGGGCTCCACAGCTTCTCTGGATAATCTGTGCCAGTGTCTCACCACCATCATAGTGAAAAAATTCTTCCTGATATCTAATTTAAATCTACCCTCTGAATTCTACCCTGATATCTAATCTACCCCCTTCCAGTTTGAAGCCATTACCCCTTGTCCCATCACTACATGCCCTTGTAAAAAGTCCTTCTCCAGCTTTCATGTAGGCACCCTTCAAATACTGGAAGGCCACTACAAGGTATCCTTCGAACCTTCTCTTCTCCAGGCTGAACATCCTCAACTCTCTCAGCCTTCTTTTGAGAGAGAAGAGTCTTTCCTCCTTGTTTTCCTCTAACAGCCCCAAAAACGCATGTTGTGTAACTTTATAGTGTCATTCATAATTTCATCTACATTCTCACGGTTATTTTTTCCTGAACAGATTTACTTCCCTTTTTTCCCAGAGCTCTCAAACAAACCACTGTCTCCCATTCGCAAGCAGACTGACATACCCACAAGCCAGTATAGTCATATAGTGATAATCATAACTTAGGAGAAATCTGGCAATCACTGGCAAGCCTGTGATAGTGGTCTCCTGAATGTGACCCCAGTAGGAAAAGATAGGCACTTACTTCAGTGACCCACGTGTGACTGCCCCACCTCTTAATCAAGGCTAAAATAAACAAATTTAATCTGCACCACAGAATGTAAAAATGGCACCAAGTGATTTTTTTTTTATTCTTTCCCCATGGTCTTAAAATCCTCGCTGTATTCACAAGAGTGCTTCAAACTTACAATCTCACAGACTATTTCAGTTCCTGTATCATAACCCAAAATAATGGCTTCACAGGTGAAACTGCCAGTCGCAAAAGCAGAAACTGAGTAGTGTCGCCCATGTGTGTGCAAGGAAATATTTGTCTGGCAGCAATTGCTGTTGCTGTATGAGTGCCACCAGGTCCATTTCCAGTAGAGGGCAGAAATCAACACGAGGATCACCAAGCACAAATTTATGTGCTTAGATTTTGCCAGATCTGCTCAAAAGAAGTGGACCCAGACCAAGATTGTGCATCCAAAGGAGATGGATGCACAATCTCGTATATGATTGTTGTATATGAAGCTAAATTCAGAGTTCCCTGCAGTAGTAACGCTCTAATGGAAAATTCTGCATCCAAACACCACCAGCCTCTGCAGATATTGGGGTTGCAGCTTGAACTTGACCCCTGACATTCAAGCCTCTCTCAGCTGTATGATTTCTTCTTTCCAGAGCCGTGAAAAGCCATTCTTTTTTAAAGCACAATTCTCATTATGGTTAAAGCACTTTAAATGTCCTAGATTTAATGCCATTATGTGGCCTGCATAGAATACTGTTCAGTGCCACCTTTGAGGGCTTTAGTATTGATAGCGTCTAGATCATGGCAAGACTCGGGAAACAAAGACGGAATTATGTTTTGGAAAATAGTGTCTGTGCAAAGCAGGTGATACAGGGGCACAAACATTTTTCATGCAAACACCTCCCAGAAAGTGAAGTTAAAATACGTATGTGAGAATCTCTAGTTTGGGAATGAGCTATATTTTGAAACCTCTCTTTTCTTCATGAGATGTCTTTGCCATGTATCTTTGTCACCATCTCCTGCCTTCTGGTGCTGACCCTGTCAGGCTTGCATCAGAAGGACAAAAGAGCCCCACAGAAGATGCTGTTCCTACCTCCCAGGCATAGCTGATGGCCTCTGAGAGGCCCAAGATCCTGATAGCGTAGGTAATTCTCTCACCCTCTTCCATGAAGAACATTTCTGCTATAGTCTGGTTGAAAAATATGCACAAATGGGAGCATACAACTTGTGTTACTTCAAGAAGCAGGATTCTGTAAGTAAGTTATATTCCTAAAGACTATCATCATTTTCTAACAGCTAGGTTGTTGTTCTTAGTATTCTATGTAATGTAGAGTCCCCGTGGCCCTTGGCTTTACTATCCTTGCAACCTCAGCCTTGCAGGATTCTTTTCACAAGAGCACGCCCTTGTTTAGGCTTGGCAAAACATGGGATGAAAGACTAACCAATACATTTGCTTTAATTTGGTGAAAGTCTTAACTGCATCTGTTTAGCTCTGGTAGTGGTGGCTAATGAGAAAGTCATTAGCTGAATACTTTTAGCACCCGAGGCAAGAAAATGCCTTCAGCTAGAAAGAAAAAAGCCCTAAAATGTAGTTTAGTGTCTAAAAAAATGAAAGAAAGGCACATTCTTCTCTTCCAGAATATACACTGGATTCCTTGGGGAAAATAGAGAGGAAGCATCACACCCGTCAATAAAAATTATTTCTTTATATTTACAATAGCTTTTCATTACTTGCACGCACATGGCTACTCACTGAGTGTCAACAGCAGCCATTGCCCTCCAGTATAAAGACGTTCAACAAGACACCTCAGAAGACTGGGATGGAGGCAGGGAAGGCAGTGCTCCCTCTCACCGCACACCCTCCATCCTTGCTCACGGCTTAGAGGTCTCTGCCACCGCAGCATCCAATTTTAGCAAAAAAACTGCTTCCCCTCCCACCAGGTCAAGCAGTTAGAGGTGAGCGGGGAGGAACACTTCACTCACATCGAATAACCTTTTTTATTCTACTGGTCTGCACGGTTCAAGCAAGAGTTCAAGGCTGTAGCTGCAAGTGTGCCTGCCCTGAGAGGAGGGACCACAGAAGCAACGCTGATACAGGAACCGATAACTAACATGACCTGAGCCCTTGAGGGCTCAGATGAACAAAGCTGCCTTGTGTGGTGCAAAGTCTCACGCTGCAGCACAGCTCTGTGTGGGGGAAGTCCACAGTGGCCTTGCAATAACCACAAGCAATTGCTTGGTCATACCTCATTTTGCAAATGAAAGCCATTTTTGTTCTCTGGTGTTAGAAAGCAAACGAGATGGCAGGTGATGCTAGCACACTTGGAAGCTCAAAATAACTTATAGGGTCTGAGAAAATGTACACAATTCATGGGATGGAGCTAAAGGAGAGAGCTGCATGATGCTATGTATCTCTGTCTACTGGACTCGAAGCCTTATTTCCTTCCTCTTGTGGTGACTGTTAATATGGTGAGGATATACATGCTTAGTATCCTATGCATAATTACTTACTTCCCTGGTTCACACCATGTGCCAAACTGGTCTGTCCAAAATTCATCTTTCAGTTCTGCTGCTGGCTCCCCTTACTTCTCTGTCCCTGCTGGTGCCTTTCACCCATCCTCT
This sequence comes from Tringa solitaria, assembly GCA_026413425.1. Classification (NCBI taxonomy): domain Eukaryota; kingdom Metazoa; phylum Chordata; class Aves; order Charadriiformes; family Scolopacidae; genus Tringa; species Tringa solitaria. The sequence continues at coordinate 70,074,078 of JAOXJM010000019.1, forward strand.
GGGCTCTCTGCCCTCTACACGGGTCTGATTCCATGGCAGTCTCCACCCGAGCGGGGAGTCTGCTGGGGTTTGTTCCTACACCCATGGGCTGCCTGCCCAGCTGCAGGAGTTTGCCAGCACAGGTTAGTTCCAGGAGAGCAGCCCCTTGTTTCTTGGTTGCAAGAGCAAGACAGAGCGCTCGCTTTCCTTGTGACCACCCATCTCCGAGGACAATTAGTACCACAGTAATGACAATTGTTAAGGGTGAGCTTCTTACAGCGCTGGAGTGATCTTTAGTAGGGACAGGCTTGATGACAGCAACCTCAAGATGTCTGAAATACCACAGGGATCCTTTAATGGGATTCAAGAATGCCTTTATCCTCATTTACTGGCTACAACTGGAAAGACATATGATTTTAATTTTAGTTAGCTCTCCGCCATTTCAGAGAGATATTTACAAGAGCATAAACTGACAGAACAGCTCTGCAGAACAGCAGCTCATTGAACTGTCTCACAGCATAAAAAAAATCAAAATGCCACAATGTAGGACCTACCAAACATCACCCAACAGAATGGACAAAAACAGTCACAGAATGTTTTTGTTCTTAATACATATGCTTTTGTGTATTGTTTTTTTCTGGCTGTGTAAGTGCATTTGTGCCTCTCCACCAAACAGCCAGTGGAAGGTAACTTCTGGACTGACATCTACAAGTCTTTATTTAAAAAACACGTAAGCTGCTTTTCCTCTGACCGTTTTATTGGATCCTAGAACCGATATTTTATTTATTTATTTATTATCTTTCCTTTTCTGTTTTAACAGGTGTTCTTGTAGGGCTGCCATGGGATTTGAGCAGCATTTGTTATACTGAAGGAGACAGATGAAATAATATTCACATTTCATGCGGCCAAAGAAATGGTAGGGTACGTTGATGAAAGTGGCCTTACCATTGCAAACCTGAAGGTTTCCAAGTACAGTAATGACCAGAAGAGAAGTAAATAGTAAATTAATGAATAATTAATGGTAGGATTAAGAGGAAGATGCTAGTTTGAAACAAACTTGCCTTATTGCATTGTCAGAACAAATATGGTGATGTGTCAGGAGACCTAGAAAAACCCTCAGGGACAGTTTTGCATTGGAGTAGCTCTTGGTGTCCAGGATATCAAAGATACCAAGTGCTTTGTGAGTTAGTCCTGGTAGCCAGGAGTAAGGCATGGAAGGGAAAGAGCCTAACCCCCACCAGACATTTTTCAGATTTTATTGGATTTTATTTTTTAACTGGCTGTGTTTTGTCTATGTAGCCAAAAGCTACAAAACCAACAAAGATTGTTTTTAAATAACGTGTTGAAAGCACTGGTCAGGTCCTTCACTGTAAGGGTTTCCAGCCTTTCAGTCATGGCTGTTGCATCTGGCTGTGTAAATATGGTATGGCTTGCTTGTTAGGGGACAAACTCTCTTGTTTTCTAAATAAATTCTGGATGCTCTAAACCTGACACTGGAGGAACCCAGAGCTTCAGGGAGAAGAGAAGACTCAATCTGAAAGCTCACACTGGAGTCGGAAGACATGGGACTGTGCCTCTGGCTGCTATCTTGTTATTTGGAAAGACATTTATTTGTCTTTAAGCATTTTACTGTGAATAATATCTTGAAACTGTGGCAGGAAATAAAGAACATAGCAGGAGCAAACTCGGCTCATGCATCCTTTTAGTAGCCCGGTGTTTTTTAAAAAAATAAAGCAAACAGTGATGAAAAGTTTTTATTGGCCTTGAATGGGAAAGAGCTTCTCTTCTATCCCCAAAGCCAGCACACAGTTCTTTCTTACCTCATGTATGTACCTGGAAAAAAGAGGAAAAGAAGTCTCTATCAACCCTTTGACACTTTTTCAACAAAGTACCACCCCATCCCATACCATACCAAACTATACCATACCATACTATACGAGGCTTGGCCACTGCAGCAAAACCTGACGTGATGCATGCTCAGTTGCTGCATGCTGTTGCAGTAGTCCTGAGTCTCCATGCAGTACCTAGAGAAGATGTGTCTTGGTTTTGGCTGGGATAGAGCTAATTTTCTTCCTAGCAGCTGGTATAGTGATGTGTTTTGGATTTAATATAAGAATAGTGTTGATAACACACTGTTTTTGCTGTTGCTAAGTAATGCTTATACTAAGTCAAGGAATTTTCAGCTTTCCCATGCTCTGCCAGCAAAGAAGCCAGATATCTGACCTAACCTGGCCAAAGGCATATTCTGTACCATATGACATCACTCTGAGGATATAAAATGGGCCAGTTCATAAGGGGGCTGGAATTGCTGCTCAGGCTGGGCCGTGGTCAGCGGATGGTGAGCAATGGTACTGAGCATCACTCACTTTGTGTATTCTTTTCTTTCTTTGTTTTTTTTTTTTTTCTCTTCCTTTGCTGCCCTATGAAACCGTCTTTACCTCAACCCAAGAGTTTTACCTTTTTTTTCCAGTTCTCCTCCCCATCACACCAGGGGCGGGGGGAGGGAGTGAGGGAGCCGCTGCATGATGTTTAGTTGCCTGCTGGGGTTAAATCACAACAAGATGACATATGGATTGTATATGGGCAAAGTGCTTGCCTATGACATGGACCTGTCAGGCAGGGCTTTTACCCCCCAGCAGTCCCACTCTTGCCTGTGCCAGAGGGGACATGGTACTACTCTGGTGCATGAGGGGTTGTGAGATGAGTAACGTTACAGCCATAAAAGCACTCAGGCTCCATGGTGAGAGAGGTCACAGTGCTTCAGACAGGTCAGCTGAGCTAAAAATCTTAAGGGAAACCTTGCCTCACGGACACTGAAAGGGATAAATACATGATTGGCTGCAATTTTCTTAGATATGTGTAGTACCTAAAGTCATATTGCTACGTAAAAAGCAGGGGACAAAGCAACAAAATACTCTTCGAAACATCATTTCTTAATTCAGAGTTGTAACTCCATGGGAGGCTCATTGTATAAGCATCGGTTATGCTTTTGTTTTGTTTGAATGTGAATGTTGTGAATGTCCTGCCCCGTGCACACAGGTACACGCGTGTGCTTTCAGTGTTCCCAGGAACTCTGTGACTTGTCCAACAGGGCTGGGGGGTCCCAGCCCACTCCCAGTAGCCCCGTTCAGCAAGGCAGCATGAAAGCATAGCAGTGGTGCCAGAGGATTTGCTTCCTGGCAGCACTGGGTTACTTTCACTTCACAATTAGGCAAGTTTGCCTTCCCAAACTGCTACTGGAAAAGTCAACAGAGGTGTCAAGGGTTGTGTTAGCTTATGCTCTTTCAAGGCATTATTTGGCACAGCACAGCACTGAGCAGCTGGTTGCGTCCCTGAGCCCAATAGTACTGGATGTTGAACAGGAAAAGATAACTGAGGGTTGGCTGCAGCTCTCTGTTTGCCATATTGGTAATGCTTCAGTGACGATAATGCTCTGTCTTAGTCGTTAAATTGCTGTGTTAACTGAACACCATCCTCTGTTAAAAAACCCAAAGACAAATTCACTTTAAGCTTTCACCACTCAAAAGTGTTGATTTTAGCCACAGCAATCTGGTACCGAGTGAGAATATCAAAAGCAATCAAACCATCAGCAGCTCCAGAGGTATCTTTGCAGTGCTCATGATAACAGTTCTCTGGGTGCAGGGAGCTGGCTGCAGAAAAGGCTCCTGCAGCAGTTAATGGCTGGGTCACCAAAGGAGAGCACTGGGTAAAGAGGAACAAAATTACATGGAGATGTTCCTCCTTTATAGGGTCCTTCCTCCGCGTCTGGTAACAAAGCTGCAGGGCACAGTACTACCAGAGCCCCTTCTGCTGGCTGCCCCTGAAAGTCACTCAAATGACTTCATTTGGCTGAGACGGGAGGCACCTAGATCTAAAAGACAGGGAACAATTACTTGTGCTGGCATCAATTTCCTTTGTAATCACAGGAAAGCAACTCAAGCCTCAAAACATCAGTGTATGATCTTGCTCAGGTGCTGTAGCAGTAGAAATGCAAATAGGTGAGAGTCGCAACAGGAATGGCCATCACCCATGTGAACACAGCCACCAAAGTAGAGCAGGTCTGGATCGAAGTAAGGGGGCAGTGGAAAAGCAAGCCCCAATGTCGTTTTAGGCATAGTAATCTCTGAAGATGCTAACAAGAAAATTTAGAAAACATGTTGCATGGTTTATCTCCACAAAAGCAGTGTTTATGGATAAAGCAATATGTTTACAGTTTGGTAAAGTAGCAGCTATACAGTGAGAATTAGACTGCAAATGGACCTCAGGTGTACTGAGGACTGTGTCCATGGAGTTTCTCGGGGAGAAAATGAGGATTATTGTTCCATAGGCATGCAGATTGCACTCAGGAGGCTGAGGCTGTAGCTGCCCAGCTACAACTGGCCACAGAACAAAGTGGCATTGGTGAGGATATGCACAAAACACAAAAATTGGGGTAAACATAGATCCATCCTTCCTAGAAAGAAAAAAAAAAAAAAAGCGTAACAAACTAAGCACAGCCACTTGTGATAACACAAATCAATAATAGTGACTAGACAATGGAAAGCCTCCTCTCATCTGGAAAAATATTCTTCTATCCTCAGGCTCACTCCATGCTGAGCTTCTCACCAGCAGGTACACCAAGACCCCTGTTTCCTTTCAACAAAAAGGAAAGATACAGCTGTAAAAAGACTAGTGATCTTTCTTAATATTTAAAAGCTTGTAAGAATTTAATCACTAAGATTCGTTTCCTTCCCTATATAAAATCATATTTCCAGGCTATTTTTTCAGTTGATATCAGTATTCAGTAACTGTATTCATTCTGTTGTTTCCCCCAGTTATCTTTTTCAGTAAAAATCTCTCAAAATCAGTTCTTTAGAAATGAATCATAGAGTATTTCTGATACAACCAACATTAGGTCTCTCAGTGAAATAATAAGAGTGTAATTACTTAGGGTATGGCTGGAATTAAGATTAGTTTGCAGTTTGTGAAGGTCAGAGCTGTAGAGCAACAGGAAGTGTGCCACTGCAAAGCAAATCCACATTAAGTTTATGAGAGCATAGATTGTTCAACAAAAAAATTACAAATTTTGTTCCATATGATATCTCTGGCTCTAGAACAAGCAGAAATTTAGGAACTGAGTTCAGGAAGCAGCAATCAGCTCATCAGTCAAGAGACAGCACAGAACAAGCTCAGGAGAGTTAGTCTTAGGTCTTACAATAACAAAATTAGGAACTACAGTAGGAACTCCATTTGAAAGGCTCAGCATTAAGTTTAACGTTATAGCAGAAGACAGTATGCTGAATCAATGTAGCACAAAGCTGCTCACTTTCAAGAAAGTAACTGCAGAAAATGAAGCAAGCTGTAAAGAAAATGAAAACATCTAAGGCAGAAAAAAACCCGAAAAAGCCTACAAGTAAGCAGGGAGCTTTTAAAAAATACTCTGTTAGAAGCCAAAGTAAACTGTGTGCCACAACTCAAAAAGGAAATAAAGCAAATCAAGCTCTTCATAGTTCACAGTCCATAGAAGTTAAGGAGCTTTCAAGGAGAAAACACAGGCTCACAAAAAATTGAAAGGTTCCTTAAGTGAGAACGATAGAAAGTTTCAAAGAGGAATTGGGGCAAATTCATGGATGACAGGTTTGTCAGTGGGCTCTATAAGGCATAGGGAAGTGCTCTCAAACATCCCTGACACAGCAGATGTGCTGGGGGAGTGGCACAAGGGGAACGGACTGCAAAGTGACACCAGGCTTGCATACTTTCCCCAGTTATGCCACTGTCAAGACCAAAAACTGGGTTAGGTGAACCACTGGCCTGAGCTGGTACTACATTGCTTAAATTCTTATCTTACCCTAGCTTAGGTTTAAGTTTTCACTGTATTAAAACCTACTGAAAGTAACTAAAAAACCAATGAGGAATATGTGAAGATATTTTTCCATGGTAGAAATGCATCCTTAGGAACAATGTTAAGTCTCACTCTGGTAACTAGCAAAGTTGAGGTGAGAAAACTTGTTCCTTAAAGGGAAAGTGAAAGACAAATAATAACATTTTGAGACACCCCTAAACCCCATCCCAAAAAAATTAGGACAGTACATTTCTTTCTTACAGTTTCTGAGAAATTTCTCATAGTTTTCTGTCCGTGAATATGGACAAGGGTTAAGATAAGGGTTATATTCACTGAGGCTGAGCAAGGGGGTATATTCACTGTGGCATTCTGAGCTGCCCTGTGTAAATTTAGATCAACAGCTGTTTGCTTTCCTGGTAGTAAAATTGGGAATGTCATTTCATGGCTACCACTGAAGCAAGTCTGAGCCTAAACAAGGTGTTGGTGTTTGAGTTCATGCTTGAGAATCCCCCTTGTCAGGGGAAAGCAGGCTCCAGATTAATTTAGGAAAATTATAATAGCCATGGGGCTTTTCATTGGCAAAACTGGGAAAGCCTTTGTCATGAGGTTCCTAAACCCACTCTTGACACAAGGATAGGGTTGGAGTGAGAGTGCAATAAAACAGAAGTCTAAACTGTACAGGTAAATTATAAGTGGCTTTTGCAAGTGTAGGCCACAGTAAATGTAGACCTCTGCCTAAAGGTCCTTCAAGCAGGACAATTAGAAACTTCATTCTTCAGAGTACTACTTCAACCTGTGCAATGCTGAGCTTGGGGTTAAATTTTTTATCTAGTATGGTGGGATCTAAAAAGCTATGACAGCAATGAGGAGCAAGCAGTGATTTCAGGACAGTAGGTTTTAGCTTCCAAGAGACAGAAATGCAAATTCCACTGGGTATCACTGAGCTAAGTCTAAGTCTAAGGTTAGTCCAGGTATATCAAAGCAGAAACAGAATAATGTCAGTAAGGATGTCATGGGAAGGCAGACCCTTAAGTTAAGAGTTTGGGATGAGAGATAAAAGTGATCTATAGAGAAGAAATTACTCTGCCAAACTCATTTTGTTGAGTAGTCCTCAAGCTACATTTAGAGTAAGTTGTTTCTTGGTATTGTAGGTTTGAAACTAAGTTTCTATTTCAGTTATAGAAATAAAACAAGGCATTCTAAGAAAGCCACAAAGTTAAGCTGTTCCAGGATGGTGTATTTGTGTCTGAGAATTAGGTATTTTCCATAAGGGATCCAGGAAAGTGAAAACTCACGAAGCAGCAAAATTCTCTTTTTAAAACCATGTCTGGGACACAGGGATTGCTGTGGAGCACCCCACGGGCACACTGCATACTCCCCATAGAGAATTCCTAGGATTTCCCTAGAACTTGAAGCAGTACTTTTAAATTGCAGTCAGAGGGGTAGCAGTGCCTAACTCCACGAGGGCAAAACTTGCCCTTAGTGAAGTACATCTTCAATAGTGGGAAAATGCTACACGGCTTCATCATGGGAAAAAAAAAATATGGCAGAATTCCCAAAAGACCTGGCTCTAACAGCTATCTTCCCACTCCAAAGCAAACATGATTAAGATGGTTATGATGTGTTTGCACATGATTTGCAGAGCAAAATGCTTTCAGTTCCCTCTCTGCCAATCTGTGACTGCAAAAGTTTACCTTACCTTTACATTTAGCTAAGACATGAAAACTCTGTTGCACCTCTCTGAAAGCTAACCTTGTTATTTTTATAAGTGAAATGAAAGGAAAAGTTAGATATGTCTAACATTTGATATAGTTGTAGCTATACAAGAGGAAAACTGAGAGGAATACTTAGAGATTCGGAATTTACCCCTATGGTTTGTATGAGTGGAGATTACTGGTATCCTCATCTTTAAATAGAGGCGTGCCTGGACAGGCAACAGGTTCCAGCATTCTGTCTTTCACACAGCCTTCTATTTTGACCCAAAAGTTTTGGTGCGGACTTTGGTGTGTGCATTTCTTCTGTATTTGTTTCCCAACTTCTTCAATATAATGTGGCTGCAACAATTTACTGAGATCCTTCTTGAAAACACTCGTATCAAAAACGCAGACTTTAACTTTCTACTGGCTTTACACACTCTCAACAACTCTGCAAGAAATTATGTCCTTTACCATGTGTCTCAGCCGGTTAAAAAACTCAGATTTTTTAATTCATTAAGGCCTTGTTTTCTCACTTTATTTCACTCCACAAAAAGTGGAAGCTTTTACCCCGTATCAACATCAGCATCATGAAACTGACCCATTTTCTTTAACTAGTGCCTTTATTTGGCACAATTTGATGGTTTTGTTGAAAAGTATTCTCCTCTTGACTCCACGGGAAATGTGAGTTGAATCTTCAGAGGTATTTTCTGATGGTATTGAGGGAGAACTTAGGTCTAGAGATGAGGATGGAGGGGCCATATCTCCAATTCAAGGAAGAATTCTCCTGACAGTTTTCCCCTAGTATCCACTTGAGTCCAGACTATTCCAAAGGGGTGTTGGTTTTTTGGAAGCAACCTCTGTTGAAAAGCTTTTTGCCATACACATAGGGCAAGAGAATTTGAATGGAACAAATGAAGAGGAAAGAGAGATTCTAGAATGTATTATTCATGAAGCTGCTCAGTTGTGAGTGGGTATATTGGTGAGGTTGATGTTTTTGTATTATCAGTTTTCTCAGCACTCTCTCTCTGAAGTCAAATGTCTGGAGGTTGCAGATTGCTCCATAAATCTGTACATAAATCTGTGCTGAAGTCAGAGGGAAACCTGCTGCATTCACCTGTTGTGCAACTGCTCCATGTCCTCACTGAACTATACAGCAGTGGGACATGCATGAAAAGCACTTGTGGAACTGAGATTTGTCACACTTGTTACCTCTGACCTGCTCGTAATTCAGTGCTGAAGGCATACAGCTCACTCTACTCATGACCCTCCCATGTGGGACAAGTCTTCTCTGCTCTGTGTTTTTCTTGCGTGCATCTCTGATTCTCCCAGTGCTTCAAAAATGCTGTTGACCAGATGCAAAATACCCGAATGTCACAGTTCATACATATCTCACCCCCTACCAAGAAATCAGAGTCTGAAGATTATCCCATCCTTTCTTTTCTTGGAGTTTGGCTATAGCCTGGAACATGAAAAATCTGTCACCTCTATTTCTTCCTGTTCTGTTCCTGGTCTGGACTTAGACTCATGTCTGGATACTTTAGCGACAAAATTGTTAATTTTTGTTGGCTTTCATTCTAGCCAGCACTCAAGAGCCACCCAGGGTAACTGAGAAGGAGCCATCTTCAATTATTTTCTCTACTTTGCTACACAATAGAAGTAGTGTACATTAGCCAACATTTTGTTTCTTTGCTCATGAAATCAATCAGATTCATACCAAAGTGACTGCATCACTGAGACAAACAATATCCAGAGAAACAGACTTCTTACTTTTTTGTGCATGAAAAAATTTGGGCTTGTTTTCCCCTTCTCACTTCTGAGAATACTGAGACAATTTTGGCTAACGCACATGCTCTTCAAAATACTATCCTTCGTAGCTGATGAAAGGAAGAAAAAGGGATGGCTTCTTTGCTGGAGGAAAATGACACATGTCATAAAGAAGGATGTGCAGCACTCTGCTGGGTACAACAGTTCTTCATGCCAACAACTGGCAGCCTCTTCCTAAACTTCCCAGTTTTTGACTGAGTATAGAAAATATTGCTAAGGCACGTTTTCTTGGTGTCCTGGAAACCTGTTTCAGTTCAGTTCATGGCACAAAGTTTCCTTCTGAAACTGTGCTGTGCAGAAGCAGCTGAGGTCATGTAAGCACATAAGAAATAGTTCTGCATGCATGCAATAGGCAAAAATTTGCTCTTTGAGCTGAAGATCAAGGAAGAAAGAAAGGAACAACTCGCTTCTTCAAGCAAGAGATGAGCCAGAGACATAAAAAAATCCTCTGTACAGATTCTATTCAGTGCAAACTCATGAGCAGCAAAGAGATGGACTCCTGTGGTGCTGTTTGCATGAAGGACAAGCAACAGGGATCTTTACGTGACTTCTGTTTGCAAACTGGAAGGAGTTTTTCCTTTAAGAAACTGGGCATTGGAAGGTACAAGGAGAGGCTGAGCGATTCAGAGCATATTCTGTTCTAAACAGGAGTTTCCTTCCGCTGCTGACTGGCTAAATACAATGGTTAAATATGGTAATCCAATTGCTTGGGGTTCTAAGAATTGCAAGGATTTAATTAACTTCAGGATAATCAGTTATACAACTGCAATGTATAAGTGATAATTAGCCCTTGGCAAAAAGCAGTGAAGCAAAGCAGGAGGAGTTCCTTCTCTTTCCGCCTTTGCTGCATGAGCTTCCACAAAGTGACAAAACACAAGGCCAAGAAATGTTCATTACAAAACTTTCTTGCCTTTCTTTGTGATACCACGTTTGTCCCACTAGAGCCAATCCATGGCTTACACCTGTTGGCAGTGCAAATGGTTGCAATGGCAGCTTGGACCGTTGCTTCAGTGCAAGCAGAGCTTGCGCTCCTAGGCACGGCCCCACTGTTCCCTCAGGGTCTGCTGTCTGTATCACAACAAGCTGACAGAGGAAAAAAAATCCACCACAGCAGAACCACCACCCCCTCCAAGTCCACATGTTCACCACGTGTTTTCCTGCCTCACCCTTTGAAGACTCTACTGGGAGCATCTGTAAATGTTTCCTGCCCATATTGGAGGAGGCAGTGGAATCTCGCGTCCCTGAGTCAAACTCTGCAAACTCTGGAAGAATCTCAACCTGATGCTGGCTTAGGCTTTCAGTGGTACGCAGCAGCAGCAGAAGGGTTGAGGTAACCTCTCCCCAAGACTGCAAACGTTGTTACAAACGCCAGTGTGTTGATCAGGAGTTACCTACCCAGGTGCACTGAAGTGTCTGCAAAATGAATATGGGAAGCTGAATACCACATCCCAAATCTGTTCTGGGGAATTACTGAAAAATCACTCAGACAATAGGATGACCATGAGCCAACAATGTGCCCTTGTGGCCAAGAAAGCCAATGGCATCCTGGGGTACATCAGGAGGACTGTGACCAGCAGGTCAAGGGAGGTTATCTTCCCCCTCTACTCTGCCCTGGTGAGGCCCCATCTGGAGAACAATGTCCAGTTCTGGGCTCCCCAGTTCAAGGACAGGCAACTGCGGGAGAGGGTACAGCAGAGGGCTACAAAGGTGATTAGGAGCCTAGGGCATCTTTCTTATGAGGAGAGGCTGAGGGACTTGGCTCTTTTCAGTATAGAGAAGAGAAGACTGAGGGGGGATCTGATCAACGCCTATAAATACTTAAAGGATGG
>JAOXJM010000019.1:70085327-70102858 GCA_026413425.1 Tringa solitaria
TTGGACTAGATGATCTCCAGAGGTCCCTTCCAACCCCACGTGATTCTGTGATTCTGGGAAATGCCACCTTGCCAAAGGTGGTGAAAGGAGTGGGATGGATGCAAAAGGAGTGCATCCATGCCAATAGTGCTCTGTAGCCTAGCTGGATGAGAGGGCAGTGAAGGAGAGGCTGAAGAGCCACCATCAAGGTGTGGCAGCTCACCTGACAGGTGCTTGTGGTGAAGAAATCAGGGAGGTGTGTTCATGAGAGCATCCTCCAGAAGAAGCAGCAGACTCCCATCGTTTCTGATGGAGCAATGTACACAACAGAGTAAACAAAAAATAGCTGCAATTTAAGCCTCATTTGGACCTGATAATATTTTATAACCAGAAAATGAGTATGCCATGTGAACGAGGAGGAGCTACAGCACTCCCTGAAAAGGTAGCAACATGGAGTGCTGCTGTCATGCAATAAATAAATCCAGTCTGCTGTCAGGTGCATAGAGAAAAAGAGGAAGAAAGGAGTAACTTGCATGTGTTATTCCAGTAGTGGTCTGTCCCTAGCATTTTACAGAGGCCTTTCAAAGCACTCAAGGACCTTAGTTCTGCACACGTGCAGTGCAGTCAACCTGGGGTTGCACCATGGTTGACACCTTTCAGGGAACTACTAGATGTGTGCAGCCCATAAAATAGGTGTGATCACATTCACAGCCATAGCATAACAACTGTCTTCCATCACCTAGCAAGAAATGCTGGAAATTTTAGTATGTTATTTTTATATCTTCCAAAGAAGAATCTGTTTAGGGTGTATGGACTCTAAGCAGCCATGCAAACACCCACCCTTTCTTTCTCTTTCTGAGAACTCCTGAGAACTTGGAGACTGTGACACGTTGTGGCAATGAGCAGCACCTAGGGACATTTGTGCTACCAAAAGTGGAGAGGCAGCATCTCGTCAAAAATGACATTGTTGCATGGTGTGGGAACTTGTCTCTCTAGCTTTGGTTTCTCCTTAACCGCTGATTCTATCTCTTCCGAAGATGAGGTCAGGTATCTGTCCTCCCTGGGAAAAATTCTTCTTAAAGGTTTCTCCTGCACACCCTGCTTTCCTTATGCCTCTGGGAGATTGTTATGTTAAACAGAGTGAATACTGGAGATATCTTTCCTTTTCTTAATTTCAGATCTTTCTTTTAGTTTCTGTTAGCTGTTACTGTACTCAGGTACAGTAGTTTTACCCTGGTAAAATTTCCATCTTCTTGATGTTGTCTGCTGAGAAGGTGGTTTTTAAGGGTAATCTCTTTGGCATAATTGAATCAGAGCTTTGCTTGACCTGTGGGGTTTTTTGAGGCATTTGGCTTTTATTCATCATTCCTTGGAGGTGTTGTTCAGTGGCATGTCAGAAATGAAGTCTCAGTCATCTCAGCAACTACTGCCAATCCACACTCTCTAGGATTTGTATTGTCAGTGCATACGTTCATGATCCATCCATGGCAAGTCCTGATATCAATATAAGGGAAACACAGTCACGTTTTGTAGGAGTGTTAATGCCAAATCATTCTTTACTCTTTCTCTGATACAGCACTTCATTTTTGTGTTCCTTATTGTTATTAGTAACATCAGCCAAGCTTCTTTGGGACCAAAAGACACTCCAGAGTAAAGATTTCCCTCTATTTTGGGAGCTTTGAAAGCCAGTGATTTGTTTTGCATACATCTACAATGAGCTAAGTGGTCTACCCGGTGTATACAGTCTATAGCCAGACTATTCCCAAAACTTTCTATCCACTGTTTCTTTCACAAGGTGCAGCACTTTCAGGAAACTTTTCAGATTAAATACAATTTATAACTCTTTTCCAGATATCAGGGTTCCTATGATCCCGTTTTGAGGCATTTTGACAAGAATTTTGTGTTTCTAGTGTGCTGGAGGGTTCTCTTTTCTTTTTCAGGCATTGCTGCTGAGCTCTGCCATGGTTTCTTTTAAGTGGTAGATGTCACATATCGTTAGCATTACTGCTAGGAATTTTTTTGACTGCTGCTCTATTGTTTTTCATCTTCTCAATTGCAGCTTGTATTTCTGACATTTCTATTGGAGTGATATTAATGATATCTTGGCTCAGTTCCTATATTTCATTGGATATTGTATTAAGGTGGAACTAACTCTCCTTGGAAGTCCTGTGCCTTTTACTTTTTTTAATCTTTTCTGTGTTTTTCTACCCAAATCTGAGGATGTTTTCCATTTTTACTTTTGATTGGGCCATTTCTTCTTTTGCAGATTGTCACTTGGCAGACGTCTCTGCATTTCCCCACTTTACTGCAGTTTCTGCTTCAATCATTAGGTCTTCACTTACTTTTTTTGCATTGTTTTTCCTTGCTCTGACTGCTTCCCTGGGCACCTCCCCCTCTCCTCCAGTTTTTCAGTGAGCTTTGCAGGAATTTTCATTGTGGTGCTTTTCTTTCCTGAGAAGTTTTCTGCACCTCTCAGCTTCTGCAGCTCTTGCTCAGTGGTTTGACATTCAGTTGTTCTGCATGCAGCTTGAATTATGTTGTTTCTGGATACTGTCAATTATTCTTCCAGCGTGCCTTTTCTCCTACATCTCAAAACCATTCCTTGGTAAAGTGGGAGCTTCTCATCGCACTGTCTTTCATTTCCAGTACATGCTCTGCCTTATGTTACTGCATCTAATCTGTGTTTTCCATGATGGTTTCCCCGTGTCTCTAAAAGTTTAGATCCTGTTTCAGGAGAAAAGTTGGAGTCACCGAGGTATGTCCATACATTGGGTCTGAGGAGGTGGTTAGCATGGCACAGATCTGCTAGCACAACTGTACCAAGCAGCTTAAGTTAGTGGCCTTTATATTGTAGGAACAAGAAGTTGTAACTTAGAATAAATCTGAATGTTGAGACTTGAAGCATCTCTTCAAGCATTTTCCATGGCTCTGTCCTGTGGAGAAGTTTTTGGAGGTTAATTTCCGACTGACCTGTGCGGGCGCAATGCTCACGCAGTCACAGCTGGCTGGTGTGCCACTCCCAGCCCCCTCCAGATGTATTTTTAAAGATCAAAATGTGCAAAAGGATCTGATCCTCAAGGGTTTTTTTTCTGATTTTTCTTTTTAGGAGCCTAGCTCAGCTCTCTTTACCGTGTAAAACTGCTTAAAATAAAATCACGTATTTCTGAGAACTGACTGTTCCTCTTATTGGGACCATAGGAACAACAGTACAACATGATCTCCTTTGTCACAGAAATTATAATGCCTTCTGGCTGAAGGAGAGGAGTTCTGTTTCTGCTTAATGGCTCCTCCTGCCAACTTTATTTATGCTGAGTAGTGTCTTGCTCGGCAGATTCTGCTCTTGAAACTAAAAGAGGAACCTCAGAATGAGGAAGGGCAAAAAGATTAGTCCTACTGTTATGTATTTATTCCTAAAGCTTTTGCTCGAAGTGCTGGCCAATCTGTGCAAACCTTAAAAAAATTTTAAAAATAATAATAAAAAAAACCCCAACCACACCAGAAACCAGAAACCAGAGCATTAGGAATCTGTTCCATTAGGAACTCAGCAGGAAGGTGAAAAGTTTAAACAACTGAAAAACAGAGTAATAGACAACAGTTGGAGATTGTGGTGCAGATGCATATGTACAAAAATATTAATGGAGTACGTTGTCAAAGATATAATACCTGTAGTTCAGCCATATGTAAACAGGCACAGCTCCAGGGGAGCAAACCAAACTTCACCCAGTTAAACTCTGAATTCACCTTCTTGTGTGTCTGCACACAGAATCTGGGTTTGAGAAAGGAGGGATTTCACTTGTGCGTGTTTTGATATATATCAAACATAAAACCTTTGGGTCTCTTTTTCTATGGCATATTTTTATTTCTTTTAATCAGAACTGAGCAAATTTTGCACAAGTCTAGTTTCTTTGTTCTGGCACTTGGGAGCTCCAGAGTCCTATTTCCAGTTCTGAGCTCTGACAGCAATTACATGCACAACTTTAAGCAAATCACTAAATCCCTCATTTCTTAATGGGGAATATAACTCTTCCTTCCCTCCTGCTCTCTGCAGATCCTACTTATTTAGATTGCAAGCTATAGAGACTATGAATTTCTGTTCTAGCATATATATATCTGGCACAACACAGTCCTGATCCCCATGGGTGGAGCCTGGGAGGCAGGACGGAGAATAGGAGGTGCTGTTGCAGTAGAAATGATTTCCAGATCCACCAGTAAAGGACAGAGTAGGATGCAGTGAAGGGTGAGCAAGAGGCAAGCGCTTGAGTAGCCATGAGTCACAAGAGCTTTCACGCAACCTATTGCTCACTTCAGCACAAGGCAAGTGCTATATGGTTCAGCATTAAGCAAAATAGCAGAGACATGTAATTACTTCCTGGTGTTTTGTGTTTTTTTTCAACTTAGACACATGCCCTTTACGACTTTTATGGCTTTATTTTATTTACGCATTTATTTGTAGGCTTTCCTACCTGTGCTGATGATGCCCACAAGAAGGTGATAAACCACCCTGAAGAACTTCTCATAGGCAGTACTCAGTATGACACAGTGATGTCTATCAGACTTAGCTTAGAAGTCTTTTACACAGCATAAACTGACTGACATTTTTAAGTAGACACAAATGAAGAGATAAAGGAGGTGAGTAACTATATGTATTTTGAAAGGAAGAGACCTGAGTGAGTGTGTGTCCTCGTGTGTATAAATTTCTGCTTCAAGAAGGTGCTTCATTTCTTCTGCACCTCAGCCTTCGAATGCTAGCCTGCCTTTTTTCACTGAAATGCTCAGATACGCTAATCATGTGTTGATTTAATCTTAACGTGAAATATAAAATCAGTCATGCCTATAGGACAAAACACATCCTTTAGGGAAGTTCTTTTCCAAATTTATGACATCACTGACTACTCTAGCCTTCACAAAAATGAAAGAGAAATATTCTATTTTCAGATACAGGAAAAACTTAAATAAAAAAATAAAATAAAAAAAAAAACTTAAAAAAAATATCTGTGCTTCCCCTTATTTCTGTAGCACATAGATGACTGTAAACTGGAGACAGCCCCAGCCTTGGACTAAACAGAAATTTTGTCTGTTCTCCAGATAATGTAATTTGCAAGAGGAAGCAATGAAACCCGGGGGATGATATTGCAGAGAAAAGGCTTTTTATTACTATTTTATTATGCTAGATATTTGGTTTTGCAAAATTCAGTTTTCTTCCTGTCTTTTTATCACTTTCTGATTTATAATCTCAGAACATTACACAGCCTTCCAAGATTTCTCCTTTATGCCCAATCTTTTCACCCCGAGAAATTCAACTAAATCCATCCCCTTAGTACAGTTTTTCTGAATGGCAGCAGCTAAATTAATGACGGTGGAGTTAGAGGAGGGGTTTGATAACTGGGTTTGCATCCTCGGTGTTCCCAGTCCCTGGTCCCAAGCCATCCATCTCTCACGCACTCTGTGGAGGAGAGGAGGAGGGACGTTTAAAGTGAGGCTGTTTTCAGATTTGCTGCAGGGTAGAAGGGGGACTTTATGGGTTACAGCTGTGCTTATTTGATGGTTTCCTGGCTTTTACAGTTCTGCCGCCCGTGAGTCGTCAAGTCTGCCATCGCACAGCGGCGGGTGGAGCTTTTGCAGAGCGGCTCCAAGCTGCGACATGATCATTTTAAAATCCCGGCACGGGCTTCGTTTTGTTGTTGGAGGCTGGGCCTCCTTTTTGTCCCAGAGGCCCCTGTTTCACCCCCTTGTTCTGAGCCCTTGCACCGCGCATACTGTCTCCTGCATGGCAGAATGTCAGGCGTGACATTTCCACCGCCAGCTCGCCAAGCAAGGCGAGTCTCGTGGCCATGATGTCAGCAAGGAGCTCTAATTCGTCTCTGTGACATGATGGGAGTGAAATGCAAGTTTACACAGAGCTTAAGTGAAACCAGGACTATGTCTGCATCAATAAGAGTGGGTAGCAAGGCATGCAGTTAGTAGTAACGATACTCGATCCAAATCTACTTTTTAAGTCATTTGAAACTCAAACCCAGGAGTCACATGCTTCCAACGGCCCAAGTTGTATGGGGTGGCAGTGTATCAACTGCATTTTTGTTATTTTTTTTTAATTATAGCACTCAGGGGTTCTGCTCAAAGCTGATGTTTCACTCTGCTCGAGCCAGTCAAAACCTGATCTCTGCCCCAAAGAGTTTACAATCCCTGCTGCTGCTTTCACCAGGCTTTGTGCTGATGCTTTTAAATGGAGCACTTGAAAGGGGAGTAAAAGGCACCATATCTTTTTTTGAGTGCAGAGATTAATTTCAGAGTTTTTCAGAGCCTCCCTCTGCACCCCACACTCTGAGGGACCCTGTTCTCATTTCCACCCTCCTTGAAACCTCTGACTCTGAGCTCCTCCATAAATCCTGGGAGCTGGATTGCAGCAGGTGCCCAGCTCACGGACAGATCACAGAGCCATCCATGGCACCCTCCTCCCCCACTTATCCTCCCTCCAGCCTTATCTCCATCACTCCTAGTTGATGGGAGTTTCTAAGGATGGCAATTTTTTAGAAGACAGATGATTTTTTTACAGGCAACCCCTATTATTCGCCTGAAGATAATCCTCCTCCAGACAAAACCCATGTGTGGGTAGAATCAAAGCTGATTTAGTGTTCTTGGTAGACTCTGGGAGGCAGAGTGGAAAGTAAAATGGGATGGGAGACAGAGAGGCATATTCTTATCATACCAAGGATGCTGAAAGCAGCTCTTCCTGCTCTGTAGAGGGAACATCCTTACTCTGAGAGAAAAATCTACTGTTTCTTGTATCCAGAGTCTTCCTGTACTTCCAGCAACGTAAAACCAATAAATCTTTGGCATAACAAAGCCCAGGCTCCTGACTCAGTAGGAAGCAGAATGGGGAAGTCCTGCTGCCTTTTATTCTTAAAACTTCATCCCTGGGAGCACGGGTATTTGTTCTGCTGAATGAGCAGCCTGAGGAGGGTTGCAATTTGAGGAGCAGCACTGCGCGCAATCCCTGCTTGACTGGCTGACCAAAAGAGCATCTGGAAACCACCCTCCCCGAGTCACAAGGGGTGCGTTGCTCCAGGCTTCCCGGGAATGTGCCAAAATATGAGGGTGTATTCCTATTTTGAAGATGAGGGATTTTGTTGTGTCGCACTCCTTTCAAGTGCTAATGGGAGTCACAGGTCAAGCCATCTAAGCATGCAGACAGTGGTGTGGACCACTTCATGTAAAGCCATTTAACTTACATTAGCCCTTCCCTGACACTGAGAACTTGATTTTGACCTCAACCATTAACTCATCATTGCCTGCACGACCTGTATATTTTCGGGCAGTAACTGATTTCTGGAGTTCACAGAAGTTATATGTGTTACTGCATGAATGACTTTATGGACATCTTTTTGTTAGGCATTAGGTCTCCACAAAATGTAATCTTTCACTTACTGCAGTAAATAAAATCTTGGCTGAATCACAGTAGGGAGAAAGAACTGGTCACAGTTCAAAAGGGAAACAAGATCAATAGGGTGCAGAAGCGTTTGGCTGAGAATACGCTCTTTAATGCAAGAAATCTAAAAGCCATCCCAGCAAAGTTCACAAAGGTATAATAAATCATGGTATTCAAAAGACTTACTTAGCACATTGTACAGATTGTTATTTAAAATGTAGAGACTAGACATGATACCAGTCCTCTCATAAATAGTTTTTCTAAGCATTTTGCCTCGGGATTTTTTAGATTTCTCACACAATAGGTAACTTCACTTACACAGTGCTTACAAGATAAGCCCTCACCTTATCCGAGCTGCAAGAAGATTTGCTGCCGTGCACCTGTGTTTACCATCAGCAGGGAAGAATCCAGGGTGAGGAGCAGATTTCCCTTGGCTCATCCACCTGCTCATAATCCTCAAATATGCCCTGAAAAAGAAAGATTGATTCTTGGAATTCACATAACGGGGGTCCTTCTTTCTTGTCCTTTCAATCTGGTATTTTCAAACATGTGTTTTTCACTGTGTGTCAGAAAGTTAGGTGCAGTGCTGGGATGATGGATCTGTGACCACAAAGCAAGTGACTCAAAATGATACCCAGAAGTTTTTGTCTGAAAAGGAGGTGGATTTCGGGTTTTTTTCAGGCTACGAATCTTGTGTCCTGTGGATGCCAGCTGAATGGAAAGCGGCACAGTGACACTTCTGTTTCCAGTGATTCAAGCACTACGCCACCTGAGTCAGGAGTCATTTCTCTGACCAAGAGGTTGTATCAAACCGCTGGCTTAAGAAGTTCTTCCCAAGTAGCAACAACGCCATGGCCTTGGGCAGAAAACAGCCTGGACAGGCCAGATTTTTAAAGCCTCTGTTTTAAGCAGTTTAAGTGTGTGGCAACACGTATACACAGTTCAGTGGGAAGGCTCCCAATACATAAAGTTGAACAGCCTTGCACCCTGACCTACTTCTTCCTGCTCGAGCTCAAGGTTTTACAACTTTAATGAGAGTTTTTGCTGAGAAGGAAAAGAACAAATAGCTTCAATGTATCTGTATCAACAGACCAAACCTTTGTTCGAGCATTTTAGTGAGGTGTTTTTTTCTAATTTCACCTTCCTGTAGGGCAAATGCTGTTCCCGTTAACTTTCACTGGGTGTATGGACCTACCTCAAAGAAAGAAAAAGTCTTTGTTTCCAGCCTCCGTGCACAGCTGGGGATATGGAGGCTGAATTTTGGCTCAGGATCTTCTATAACCAGGTTCCAGGACAATTTGAATAGGCCTGTCTCAGGCGGTGTGCTTATAGTTTTCCTGTTGCCTCTCATTGTTACATCCACCTAATGATATATTTGGATGGTGCATGCTCTTCTTCATTACCTGTACATTAAATAACAAAAAAATCCTTTTTTTTTTTTTTTTAAAATTACCATTATTTGACTGAATTTAAGCTTAAACACTCAATTGCAGGTCGGTCTCTTAACTCCAACGGGGAAAAAATTAGTGCCTATCTTAATGACTCAGTTAAATCTCCAATTGTTAATTCAGTCCCCAGACCAGTGGGTACCTTCCTCTATTCTACTGTGTTGAATAGTAGTAGTAGGCAAAACCATACAGTGCAGCCTGTTTCTAATTACACTCTCATGTTTCCTCCTAATGAACAAAAAATCTCCATTCTGTGCATTGCCTGTTAACCTCTGGAAAGGTCAGTGCCTCGCTCCTGCAATGCAGCACACTTTTTTTTCCCTTCCATTTAACACAGTTATTGCTTTCTGGAAGGCAGGATGTTTCTTGCCTAGGCTGATGCAGAATCAGGCTGGCCCTTTTCATTCACCTTATATATTTGAAGGCTCAGGGAAAAGTAATTAAGCCTGACCTCAAGTATAATACTTGCCACAGACGTTGTCTTGGCTACTCATCCTTCATGTGTTAAATTGATGACTGATAAAGCATGTTTTCCATAAAAAAATTTACCTATTATTGGCTTAAAGGTCTTAAGACGTGGTAGAGCAAGGACTTGAATTCAGGTGTTGCTAGTTCTGAGCAACCTGACGTCCATTAATTCCATCAACAAAACTATAGGAATCAGTAAGCCATGTTCATCTGCCTACCAGGCAGCTTCTTTCTGCCACAGACCAAAAAACCCGGTTTTGTGTCAGGGAATTTCAACCAATTCAATTTATTGCCAATTAACAAGTTTCTAGTTACTGATTTTAGTATTGAGAAATAAAAACAAATAAAGAAACACTTAGAGAAGCAGCACAGCTTTGCTCCTGACACGTCTCCTCTTCCCTTTTTGGTCTCTTTGCTGCACTCTCTCAGCGCCTTCAGTGGTGGGGGGGGTGGCACAGGGGACTGGGTTAATGCGTTCTTGTCCCTTTCCTTTTGCTCTTCTCGTTTCTTATTCCTCTGCCCCAGCATGGGGTCCTCTGCGGGCCAGTGTCCCCTCAGAGCTGTAAGCCCTTCTCAGGCTTCTCCCTGCCCCTGCTCTGCCCTGCCTGGGAGGCTTTTCAGCCCTGAAAGCAAAAATTTAAACCCAAAAATCTGATGTGGCCTCACTTTTATTTTATGGTAGAGCTCAAAAGCCAGAACTGAGGCTATTTCTGGTTTCTCTTGGTGCTGAGGAGGTCACCATCAGGGCAAGCATATCTCCAAAGAGTTAACCGTGGAAATTAGCAGACCTCCCTCTGCACTTTGGACACCCTCTTTCCACTAAAAGAAATGAGAACTGGGCATCCAGAAATCTTTGAAAAACACAGTCCGAGCCAGCCAACGTCTGGCAAATGCTCAAAAAAGCAGATGTGACATCAGGGAAGGTGTGCTCATCTGTCAAAAACATGGGGTTAGACTTTCATCAGGTTTAAATTGGCATTAGTTGATGAGGTCAAGGGGTCTGTTCCCCCACCCCACTGGCATTAAACAAACAGCTTTCTACTTGTTTTTCATTATAGCCCTTACTTTGGCTGCCCTGTGAAGCCAGCACAAAGGAACTAGAAGAACATTTACAAACAAATGCTGCAAATATTACGCGTGGGTTTGTAAAAACAAGCAGTGATTCAGCCCTAAATGGCAACAGATAATAGCAGGCAACCAGGCCTTCAATTATTAACTGATGAGGCTAAACTGACCCCAAGTCTCTCCTCTGTGCTTTTGTGAGGCAGAAAAGGGGCATTTCACCGAATGTGCAGCCTGACGGGAAAGTGGTGTTGTGACACACAGACATGCAGAGGACTCTCAAGGGTGCAGCAGCTGGGTTTCTGGATTATATGGTTTTTGGTCCCATGGAGGTGGACAAAGCCTTGAGATGTCTCCATTACCCTGGCCTTCCTTACTCTCCCTTGGTGGGGAACTGGGTCCAAACCTGCACAGAATCACAGAATAGTTTGAAGGAACCTTCAAAAGTCACCTAGTCTAACCCCCTGCAATGGGCAGAGACATCTACTAGATCAGGTTTCTCAGAGGCCCATCTCTTTCCATCTGAAGTATACCAAAGTGTCCTGCCCCCCTGTTCCAGAAAGCCACAGGAGTGTTTCCCACAGCTCCCCTGTGCACCCAGTGCCGGTGGGACAGGTCTCAGATACCCCATGGGTATCTGTGGTAGAAAGAGATGGTGGGGTGAATCCCATCCTTACGGCCTGGTTTCCAGGCTGGAGGTCAGCCCCTGCCTTCAGTACCCCTGAGATACAAGACCAGGAGCAGCAAACTGCACTGAGCACCCCAGGAAAAACTTGTGTTCTGCTGATGGAAAAGGGGTGCCTAGAAAAAAGGGCTGCCAGCTCTGCTACCTGGTATCCCTGCCTCTCCCCATTCCAGCCTACCTTTGTCCTCCTGCCTTCATCCTAAGGAGGGTGGACCCCAAAATCTCCCTCTGCCACCTGGCCTCAGCTTCTTTCTCAGTCTGACCCTGCCCCAAAAAGCTGCATCAGAGATAACTAAATCCCTCCTAAGACCAGAGGAGGTTTGTGGGAGCAAGGTGAAAAAGGGGGCACAGGGACCCTGGGGAACAGAAGAAAGCAGAGCATGTCTCCAGGGATCCTGTTAGCTGTCCGCATCCGCACTCCTCTACTTTCCTTCTTTTTCCTCCTGTTTTCTTTGATTCATTTTACTTTATTTTTAGCTTGCTTAGTAAGTCGAACCTTAAAAGAACTGAAATGGAAGTAAAAAAAAGAAATAAGAGACCTGGCTTCACTTCTGGCACTAGGGATTGGAGCCCCTCCAGCATCTCAAAGATAGGTGCACAGGAGAAGCCCAGCTTTGATAGGAAGCCGTTGCTTGCTACTAACCTAATATTTCGGGTTTGGGTTTTTTTTTCCTTTTTCCAGGCTCCCTGTCCACAAGCTCTGTTCAGACATGAGGATCAGGGACGAGCCACAGAAGACAAGTTTGTCACCTAACAACAGGTCTGTCCATGACAAAGGGTGGCGGCAGAGCCACAGGGGAGATGCAGCCAGTGTTGGAACTGAGTGTTGAAACTGAGAACAAGTTTACAGAGGAGGTGTGTGAGCCTGAAAAAAGAATGTGCTTATGGTAACATGCACAAGAAGTGGATTCCTAGACCTCTCATTAATTAAACCTGGAGACCAGGAAGATTATTGTAATAGGAATTATGTTTAATGAAGGAGGTGTGTGCTCTCAGGAAAGAGAGTATCTCCCAGTGCTTGACGCTACTGTATTTTCACATATCTGGAAGGAATTTCTCCCTATATATACACCCCTATGATTTTTTTGGTCCTGCATATTCATCACTGGTTAACCCTGTTGACTCTAATGGAGTGTCACCTGGAGTGAATTTTCCTGAGCCTTAGAAGAATATATTGTGCGTGAGTCCTGCATACATTATTTAAATGGCAGCACTAAGAAAACAGCATGAAATGTATTCATCAGCCTGACTGCCAGAGGTGTTGCACACCTGCAGGTCCCATTTAAGGCCAGTGGAAAGTGGAGGCTGAGAGGCATCTCCTCTTTTGCATTCTGAGCACTGAATAATTTATCGGGAGGTTATTGAAGGTTTTTAATGGTGCAATCAAATGATTATAAGCAAAAAGCTACAAAATCAAATTCAGAACAATGAAAGCATCAGTTCATTAATGGAACAGTTCCAGCCATCTGGCATTCATATGTTCTGCACTGGGGCTGTTATTGTGCAGTCATAAATGACCCAATCTTACCTTCGAGCAAAAGCTTTCATTAACTAAATATACCCAAATTCTTTACCTTTCAGCTAAGGTTAGTAGTTCTATCATGTGTCTTTGAAGGGGCCTTTTTTCAAGTTTGTTCAGTTGAAGCTTCAGTCCCACACCACTTCTCCTTTGGGTCCCCATCCCACTGTGGACACAGCACCACTTGGAAAAGTTTTAATGATTCGTGGTGTCAAAGCTCTGGAAGAGAGAGAAGGGCAAATCATATTTCAGTGAAAACAACACCACTAGTGGTAAGTGCTGTGGCTGGAATGAAATACAATTCTAATGTAGGACTGAGTTTGTCACTTGCCTTTTTTTTTTCTTTTTTTGATTGATAGCTCCAGGAACTCTTCAAGATCTGATGTTTAAATGGACCAAATTGATGTGCAAACTGATGCAGTACAGAGGCATTCATCAGACTTTTTTTTTTTAATCCTGTATGGCATTCAATTTATTGGTGCAAAACTATCATTCCATCCCAGATGAAAAGGGAAAGACAGGAAAAATTATGTTCTTTTTGTTGCTGTCTGCAGCTAATGATCTCTGTTGGGGCAGGATTTTACATTCTCTGGACCTCACAGCTAGAGGCAGAGGGGCAGATGCCGTAGAGGGTGTGCTAGAGCAGTGCACCCACCGGCTGCTGCTGCACTTGCTGGGGCTGAAGCTCTCCCTTGTCTGCCTACATCCTCATGGGAAGGGAGATTTCAGTCCTTTTGTGTCAGGCTGGGGCCCTATGCTTGATGAAGAGATAAATCAGAACAACACTCACCCCGCAGGCTTCCCTAAACACCCTACGAACCCTACACCTCTTTCTTAGAGAAGCTGGAAAACAAAATTCTGACTGAGTAGCAGTGTCCCAGCAACTACTCGGGCTTTTAGGCACCTTGTGTAAATGCACAGCTCTCCTGAAACAGCAGCGGTGACCCAGCACCAGGCTCCAGCCCAGACACACCTCTGAGCCAAAGGACAGATGCCACCTGGGGCTGTTCAGCGCTGCTGGCCTCCCACGGGAGACACACGTCCCCAGCCTCCCCCAGCCACTTTTCCCACGTGGAACCTGCAGCCACCCCCAACTCTGTTCTTACCCCAAAACTCATAGCTCCCCCTCACTGTCTTGCCTCCCTGGCAGTGATGAAGCCATGCCAGTCGGTTTGTCAGCCTCCCCTCCTGCCCCTGTGCCCCCCAAACAAGCACCACACACTTCACACAACCACCAACTCCTCTGTGCTCCAGCACCTGATGCTACATGGGTCATAAGATTATTAACAGTAAAGCTGAGGCTTGAGTTATTGCTGGATTTGCCAGCAATGCATTGAATTCCTTCACACCTCTGACAGTAACTTGCCTGAAGCATCTGACAAACCCTGGTGCAACCACCTCAAGGCAGCATGGATGGTGTGAGCACCACAACAAACCAAAAGCCACTTTCACAAAGAGCCAATGCACTGGTCACTTGGACAGACGCTGCCCTTTTTTCTGGCATTAGGCTGCTCTAAACAGCCTGATCTTGCCACGGAGAGTGTGGGGAACAACCATCTCCTCTGTTTTTGTGGGTATATCCCAAAACCCAAATACATGCTCACGCAGCCATGGGGACCCACTTTTCCTTCAGTCGTGGTCTCGCAGTTCTGCTGTTAGGGGCTGGGTATGGGCAGAAAGCCATGAAAAGCCAAAGCTTGGCTCACAGGAGCAGTACGGTCACGTTAGCTTTTGAGCATCCAACTACGGTGCGGAAGGATTAGGATGAGCTCAGGTCCGAGCAGCACGAGGCCAAGCCAGGGAGAGAGAGAGCCTGCCTGGAAAAAGCTGCTTTCTGCCTTGAGAGCTTTCCAGGTTTCTGGAGAAGCTGGTGGTTCACAGGACATGGTGTGCTGCTGGTGTAAATGCACAGCTGGAGGCCAGAGGAGACTGAGCGAGGGCAGGAGCACTGCAATGGAACAAAGATGCCGTGGCTGTACAGCTTGCTTTCTGCAGGACTCCTGATGTGTCTGAAGTTGCTCCGGAGAACAGGATGTTTTCCAGTGGTGGGTGGTGGTGTTATTTGCTCAGATTTCTCTGTGTCCTGCTCTGAACACTTCCCCTACACCTCAGTACTGGGCTTCATACAGTCCCTATATAACAAATGAGCAAAAAGTCAAACTCCAGCATGTGTTGCTGGAGCTGTTCTGCTTTAGCAATGCACTACTGACAGTGGTGTTTTAGGAAATTGGAATGTACTTAAAAGCTGATCAATAAAAAGTGCATGATGAAAACATTTTTCAAGTTCTGTAATTATTCCTACCTCAGATAATGATGAAAGTTGTCTTTTTCTTTTTTTTTTCCCCCACACTAAGATACTATTAATTGTGGTCTCATCTAACACTTCCTTCAAAGCATCCACTGCACTGAAAGATTCGGCACATTTCCAACCCAAAACTAAATTATCCATTGTTAAAAGAACACCACAGTATGCTGCACAGAGAAGCAACAGAGTGAGGAGACATCTTAACTGTAAATTCCCTGAATTTCTATTTTTTAATTAAAAACACCAGAGGTACTTTCCAGCCCCAGACTGAAGAGGAATTAGATGTCTAACTTTTCTGGGTCTGTATGACTAATCTTGCAGACATCTAGTTGAAATTGCACGAACGCTGAGAATTAAATATAAATATATCAATGTGTGTACATATTAAGCATACTTATGATTTGAATCGATTCACAAAATCGAGCACATGGAACTTACGTGGTTTGTTCTGGAAACAGACTTTTTTCCAGGCTGAGGGATGTGAAAACTACTTCCCTATCTAATGCGATTCAGCACATCTGTGTGTGATTACCTAAACGCGTTTCAGACCGCGGAGCAGCACAGCCAAGTCTCATAGAAGTTACATTCATTAAACTTTGTTGGACCACGTGATCTCCCTGAACCCTCAATATTTGCCTGTTTCAAAGATTTACTGAAGATTCCCTATATTTTCCAGTTAGAGCAAGAGTGGAGGACTGAGAATTAATTATACTAGCCTTGAATAAATGACAAGTCACTCTTTCAGGGCTGAGTAAGCATGTCTGAAGTCACTAATAGAAATCAAAGCAACTTTAACTACATCACTTCCCTGAAGGTGGACTCTGACATACTTCTTTTTTTTCAATGTGTGTCATCATTTTGCCTTCATATAATTCCATCTCACGTGCAGACCAGCCTTTCCCCGTGAGCACAGGACTGCTATTTTCCTTCAAGCATCAGTAGCTAGAGTCACTAGTGAGAAGGTCCTAGCCAGCAAATCTGAGTAGCCATACTAGGTGAGATGTTTTTATGGATGCTTGGCAGTGGTAATTCCCCCAGTTCACAGATGCATTAGCTCTTCCCGCCATGTATCTTCATACCTGCACTGTCCCACTAAAACACACTGCTGTATGCTTGGGGTTGTAGGTCTTGCCACAGAGACATATGTCCTGTCAGGTCATCCTTTCCTTGCAGCTTTGATTATTTTTAAGTTAATCTTTGTTGGTAGAAGTGGTATCTGGGCAACTGGCTGAGCATGGAACAGGAACTGTCAACACGTGCAGGCAGTCGCTGTCCCAAAAATCTGACTAAAATCCAGTTTATAATGAAGCTACACAAACCTATAGCCATAGCAGTGGAGGAACCATTTTTACGTTCTGAAGACCTGCTTTTAAGCCGGTGGGTCAAGCAAACCATCCCATTTCTACCATCAGGGAAGAACATGTGCAGTTTTGAGCACAGTGTCTCAAGCCTGCATTTGTCCAACCTGGAGGCAGCCTGTGCATAGATGTGAAATGATTACAACCTGTCACGGTACTTCATGGATGGATGATAAACCAGGTATCAGACAGAGCTTGGAACAGAACGTGCTTCTTGGTCAGCCCTTGCAAACACTTGGTAGCTTGCTTTGAAAACAGGTAGAAGATGAAATCAAGCATTTTCCAAAGTTAATGGCTTTTCAGCATGTTGAAGCCTAGTCCCTGCGCTAAATCACAGTGCTGAATCCAGAGACAAGGTCAGCTGTTGTGTGGGGAAAAGAAATACATACACATACATAATCATTTCTGTTACACACACACACAAAAAAAAAAAAAAAAAAAAAAAAGGGATTTGACTGCTTCCTAAAGGGAAAGAGCTCCTAACCAGCCATGGCAGCAAGAGAGCTGCTCGCACTGACACTGAAAGCCTTTCTAATATCAACACCTGTGAAATAGCAGATACTGTCAGCAGCTATGGGAGCCAGTGTCATTACTGCCTTGATGGTTCGTAAGCAAAGATTTGATTTGAGGAGAACTCTCTCCGCAGCTTTCTCGTACCTTGGGAAACACAAGGAGTACTTTAAACGGGGTTGGTCATTCATTTACGGGCTTCTGTACTGCTGGAAGCACTGCCGGCTGGTGTAGCTGTAAATCGGTAATCTCTCTAGAAATCTCCGTGTATAGAGGGGTTAGAAACGCCTCGCCATTTCAACCACCGAACGCCAAAGTGCGGTGCAGCCTGCGCTGCCTGCTCGCCCCATGCGTGCACATGCGAAAGCGGCCTCTAGATGCTACTGCAATCCAACTAAATCTGACTATTTCACAGTAAAAACTGGAGGCGGGGGGGCTGGGGAGGGGGAGAAGAAGTAATTTGAACCTGTTTTTGTATAATGAAATAACTCCTCTAAGTCTGGGGAAGTCTCCGTTGTGCAACCCTGCCCCTTTCCAACTGTAAGGGTTTGGTGAACCACCTACACGAGTAATTCCCCCGAAAGCTGGGGCTCCCCGCACGGCCGGCACCGGCAGGAGGTCCGCAGGCGTCTGCGGGAGGAGAAATTCGGCTGCTCCAGGAAAGATCCGCCGCCTTTTCCCCGAAACCCCGTCACCCTCCTTCTAGGTAGCCTTCGCCACCGGCCCCAGCTCCGCTGCGGGGAGCGGGCAATCCGCCGGGGGGAGAGGGAG
>JAOXJM010000019.1:70102958-70131766 GCA_026413425.1 Tringa solitaria
GGCGGTGGCCGCGGCCCCTGGGGAGAGGCTGGGCCGGGGCCGCCGCAGGGCGCGGCGGGGCGGCTCCGCGCCCTGACAGCCCGCCGTGGGGGCGAGCTGGGGACGGATTGGGGAAGGCCGCACCCGGCCCGCGGCGTTCCGGGGCCGCTGGTCGCCCGGCGGAGGCGGGCGGAGCGGGCGCGGAGGGACCCCCGGTCTTCCCTCCCACCCGGACCCGCCCGCTCCCTCCCTCCCTCCCTCCCTCCGTGGGCGCCGGCGGCGGCGGCGCCGCGCTCCCTCCAGCCGCGCAGCCCCGCGCAGCCCCCGCAGGTAAGCGCAGCGCGGAGCCGGGGGGTCCCGCCGTCCCCCGACGGGAGAGGGTGCCCGCTTCCCTTTCCCCGCGGGCTCTACGCGTCCCTAGCGCCTTTTCCCCTCCGCTTTTTGGGTGTTTTCCTAGTGTTTCTGCTAACCGGTGCTAACTTCTGCGGGTGTGCGGAGCAGGCGCGCAGGGTCCGGCAGAGGGGCTGGTTCGGGATGGGCTTTAATGGGCTGTTGGCGGGGGGTCAGGCTGCTGTGTCTGCTGGACTGACATCTCTGGGCTTGGCCCGGAATAAGGAATGGACACTTGTTTGATTAAGGGACACTAACAGTACTGCCATTGTTCCCTTACTGTCCTGATTTTTTTTCTTGGTTTCCCCCCCCCCCTGTTTTTTTCCGTGAAGTCTCTTTGGATTTATTTATACCAAATTAAGGTAGTGGAAAAAAGTCCTAGTTAAAAAAAAAATAAAAAATAAAAAATATGGTTGCCACCTCTCTCTCCTGACTTCCTCAGTCCTTGGGACGAAGAGCCTGCGAAAGTCAGATGGGAGCTGTGTCCGTGTGTCCACGGAGTTTGCAAAGGTAAAGGACAGGGAGAGGATGAATGACAAGCACAAGGGGAGAGAGCATTAGGGAAAGACCGGGAGGGTGGGGAGCAGGAGGGAAGCTTTAGCACAAAAGCCGTTAGCAAACTGAAGTGGGAAGAGAGAGGTGGAACCGGGGGGGGACCAAGTTTCTTCCTCTCCCTCCTTTTTGTATGTTCTTTTTAAATAGCTCCGCAGTGGTAACCCCTCCAAAAAGCTTCTTCCTGTAGAAAAGCGCGAAAGGTTTTCTGTATAGCTCTTTATCAGAAAAATGTTGGAATGCCTAAACTTTTTTTTTCTCGTGGATTTCTCTGTGGAGCTAGCTCACACCTTTCTGATTTCAGTTGTCTGTGAATAAATTAGAAGCTGCTCAAATCTCTCCCTTTCTTCATTCTTCCTTTTTCTTTTATTTTTTTTTCTTTTCTGCAATTTTTTTTGAAGATTCGAGACAAAATACCTTGCAGGAGCCTCTGTAGGCAATCTGTGTTCCCGAAGTGTTGGGGAATTGGGATGGCTGCAGCCTTTCATTACTCAAGACTGCTGCAACTCGTATCTTTTCAAAGAAAGTCTCTTTGCATGCTAAGTCAGGTTTGGTGTGCTGTACCATTTGGTCTAAAATGAGTCACTCTCAGGTCTGAGAGTCATGTTTCAATTTGGCAGCCGGGACTGCGTGCCATGCAGCCTGTTACTCTTGTGCGAGGATGGGGTATACTGTAGTACTAAAATAATATATTCTGGCAATTTCAGCCGCGGGCTGAAGCGGTGTTCTGTGTGCACAGGCGTAAGTGAAGCTCCGTCCTGCAGCTCGCTCGTGCTGGCTGTAGGCGTGCCGTATGTTTCTCCTTAACTGATATGTGCTTGGACTGACAAAGGAACTTGATAGGCCTGTGTTTTACTGCTGCTTTTATTAAATATTAACTCTACAAGATCAGATGCTGTCTTCCTCCAGAAGAGATTGACGCTGTCTCATCCTGTGCAGTTGCACATGAACTGTTTTTGTTCTGGCTTTTCAGCTGCAAATAACTAAGGAAACGTTGTTTAGAAATACTGGGAAACACTCTTTTATGCTCAGTGTGGTGGTGTCCTTATCAGTCCCTATTACAGGTTGCCCCAATTAAACCCTTGGCTACTATAAACCTTATTCTGAGAAGTTACCAGTAATGGTGCTGGTTGGAGAAATAAAAAATACTGACTGGTATCTGCGCTGTTTTCCTCTCCTCTTCAAAACAAATATTGAGGGTGGAAAGGTTAAACAGCTTCTGAGACAAAACACATGGGAAATGCAAAATTAAAATAATGCCATGCTACGTACCGAGCTTTAATATGCGAACTTAACGTGTGAGTAACAGACAACCTTATCACTGTGTGCAAAGATACTTACGGCTGTGTGGTTTTCATCGGTAACTCTGGATAACTGTAATTAAAATATAATTTCTTCTCCGCTAAGAAATGGGAGAAAATAAAAATCAGTCTGTAACTTGGTCTTGTAGTAAGTTTCACCCAGTGAAATCATGTGGGGAATCCAGAAGCGGGTGTTGAAGAAAGTGTTTTGCTCTGGAGCTGAAACTTAGGTAGGACTTACATAGGGTTGGCTTTTACGTTGCTGTGATGAGCCATTAATAACATCTTAATGAATTTAACACCTTGTTTCCCAGTAGCCTCTCCATGTTGAGCTTGCTTTGTCCACTATTCAGAGGCTTAAACCAGAAGGCAAGTATTTGATCTGAGTAGCTTTTGTCTTTGGGAGACCACTACCATCTTACCTTTGAGTACCCAGCAGTTTTGTGCATTAGCTGTCAAAGGCAAGCTGCCTCCTCCAGGTGTCTGAAGAGCTGGATTTGAGCACCTCTAGCTGGTGACCTGCCAGCACTTGCTGAGTGCTGTTCCTGTGTCATTTGCTGTGTTTGTGGCTTGGGCACAAGAGAAAACCCAGTGCAGCTCTGTTGCTAGCAGGGCTGGATGGGGACCTCTCACAGCCACTACTTGTGGTCTTGGTGATGGTCCAAGGACACCTAGAAGAATCTGAGAGTGGGATCAGGTTGTACTGTGAGGCTGTTGTACTTCTTGTTATCATTTTCCCCTCAAAATTGCAATTTTCTAAATTTATGGGATGTCTTCCCTTTCATAAAGAAAAGTCCATGTAATTTAAGGGACACTTAAATTCAGTTTAAACCCATCTAAATGGGTTACTTGAACTGCAAGTGCTACCAGTAAAATGACTGTTTTACTGAAGGGAGGATAGAGCAAATGGTATTTGATCTCTTCAGCATCTTCAGTTTGTGGATTGGTTCTTCATATGTAGTGTATTTCACTGCTCCTTCCTTCACAATGGGTCATATTCTTTCTCTTTTCTTAACAGTTCAGTAGTATGAAAAAGAAATCAACTTTTTAAAAAGTAAACAGTATGATTGTCAAAATAAACAAAAAAGCCCAGAGGAGTTACCAAAAGGCAATGCAAATAGCTGAAAAAAATCCTACTTGCACCCTTTCCCCCCCTCCCTCCCCTCCCTTCCTCTGTCCTTTGCTTTAAGGTTGCTTTCCCTTCAGGAACAGTCCCCATTTGAAGTCTTAGGATTTACTGACAGTTTGAAGGGAGAACACTGCCCACTGCTCTCCAGAAGGACCTGATCATGGGGACCTTGCAGTGGCAATGGCTTGAGCTGGTAGTGATTGTGTAGCATCCCATGTGTGTTTTTGACTTTGCTTTTCCATGTGTCGTGAGGTGATACTGTAGAAATGGGACACTCCTCCGCGGTGCAGTGCCAGGGCTGAGCCTCACACATTTTCTACTTTCCTTGAGATTTCTTCACAGCTAACTCATAAGCTTAAGGCTTCACCCACAGCCCATAGATATCAATGGTACTGGCAACGTATTTACACTGAATGGTTTTGGATCAGCCTCAAGGCTGATGTGCTGCTTTGACAGAAATGCAAAATTGTTCCCAGGGGAAAGCTCTATCAAGGGAATAAGAGCTGCTGTTCCTCTTGCATTTCAGGAGACTTGAATTTTTGGTTCTCCTCATTTATTTTTTTTATACCTAATTGCTTTAAAACAAGTAGAAGCATTGCCTATGCATTCTTGCACCTTCATTGCCACACTGAAGCAAATGACAGTGAGCATCTGAAGCAGATCTGGTGACTTGGTTTGGTTTTTAATGAAGCTAGAATAGAATTCTGAGAAATGCCTGCTTTTTGTATATCCAGATTTCTCCTTCTCTCATCCATTGCTGCTTCTTAACTGACGGACACTCTTCCCCCCCACCTGAGCTGATGAAGAGCACGCCTGGCTTGTAAAGTGTTGGTTAGCATTTGGCTGAAGATTGCACTCTAGGATCAATTTACATTTTTTAGTGACTGGTGCCTCTTATTCTTGAAAGTGTAGATTCCTTTTGTGCAACAGTTAGCACTGGTAAGGAAAAGAGCCTATTTAGTCCCAGTTTAGGTGGTGTATGGGTGTCCCTATCCCACATGGTGACTCCATGATCATCACATTTCCCTGAGGAGCTTTTGAAAAGATCTTTTGAGGTTGTTAAGGCATTGCATTTCTGTATAGAGGAACAATAGCCTTGCTCAGATCAGTGCAAAGTCTCCAGCATTTCCTGACAGGCACAGCCTGGAGTGGTTTGTTAAACACATTCTTCTCAGCCCTGCATCTACTTCCTACTGGATCTGGCTCCGTCTTCACCCACATAACGTAGGCAATAATGTTAGCGCACACAAACAGGTGAGCAATGGCGCATTTACCCCAGGGTAAAGAGGCATTTCTTCCTAAAAAGAGTTGTGAACCTTCTTCCTCTGCCTCTGGCAGACAAAAGCAGCCACAGACTCACGTGGCTACTGTGGTTCAAGGAGTCTGGGTAAGGCATGCAGCGCTGACCGGGGATGGAAGCCACCTCCCTCCTCCTCGGGCCACTCCTGGGATGAGTAGCCTGGAGGGGGTCCTGGGCTGGGGTGTGCAGAGAGGGTTTTGCTTTCCCAACGCCTCGAAGGTTATTGCCGGAGGAGCTGGATGATGACCTGGCTGTCGTTAGTGCTGGGGAAGAGGGAGGTAAGCGTTGACCTTCGCCGTTTCTCCCCTGTGGATTGCAGCTGAGGTGGCGGTGGGCAGTGTGGATTGGTGGCATGAGGAATGCTTCTGGGGACGAAAGTGGGAAGGCCGCATCTCTCCTAGCAGGAAACATGTTTTGGGAGCACAAGTACTGTATTGGTGAGAACTGCGTTACGGTTTTATGCCAACTGGATTATTTTTATTTTAAATTACTTTAACTTGAAAGGCATTGGAACTGCTTATTTTTTTTGGCTTCCATGTGGCATACTCTAGATAAAATTTGGAGGTACTTCCACCTTCTATTTAAAAATACAAAGGTGCCAAGTATGCAAGCCTAATATTATCTTTCTGCTTCTGACTCTGAATAACAGGCAAACATCTCCTGAAGTGGATTTTTGAAACTGCTGGAAAAAGTGCTGAGGAGTTGTTAGTTGTATATCATGAACTTCAACTCACTGTAATAGTCTAGCATGAGGCCTACGTGCCATTTAGCCTTTTCTCTAGGAATTTACATGCCACAGTGACCTTCTGAGTAGGGTGAATTACACAGGCACTCTCTAGACGGTGTATCTGTTTCTTTGCCAGCTAGAAAATGTATTGCATACTGCAGTGCTTGCAGGAGCAAGCAAAGAAGCATTGGATTGACATCAAAGGCAAGATCTTTCTGTGCAAAATGCGGGAGATTTTAAGAGTGGTAAAAATCTGGCAAAGGAAATGCATACTGTTTTTCATTGTAAGCTCCTTTCCCTCCCTCCTCCCCCTCTTTTTAGGGCGTGTATGTCAAATACGAAATAGCGCCAGTGCATTATTTATGGGAGCAGTTTGCAGAGACTTTTCTTAGAAGTTCTTTGGCCATTTGGGGATGATCGTTTTCAGCCTGGATGGAAAAACGTATGTATAACTAGAGCAGTATCCTTTTATTACTGTACAGAAGTTAGCTGCAACCTCGTTTAAATTTAAACAAACCAAAAAAAAACCAAACGTGTTGGATGAATATTGAATGTTTACTGCATAGAGAAATGTGTATCTTCTTTGCATGGGTGGATGATTATTTAAGAGCGCTGAGCTTAACAGGAACTTCAGCAAAGACTTACTGGTATCTGAGAAGTCAAGGGAGATGCTGAACAGGTCACATCTATTTTTTTAGGTGGTTATACTTCAGGTTGGTGTTGGCAGGGAAGGAGAAAGACTGCTGACCTCTCAGGAGGAAATAGCTGCATACCTTACAAGCATGGCAAGTGTTGTTTTTTGTGTTGCAGTGGGGCACTGGTAAAGGCTCCGTAGCCACCGAATTTCACTAAATGTTTAATCATGGACAGTGCAATCTGCTTTTCACCTGTCAGGGATGTCTAGACCTGCAGGATGGCATCCCAACGCCTTGACCTGCTGCTGGTGACAGAGCAAGGGAACCAATGTGGCATTTCATAGCTGCAGTGTATGAAGGACACCATGCTGTCCCCAGCCAGGCTGCAGGTATCACTGGTATGTTGGTGCAGAAGAAAGCCTAAGTTTGTTTGATGCTCATTTCTAAATCAGCTTCACTGGGGGTGAGCAAGGTGGAAAGGCTGATCCTGGCCATGGGGACACTGCTGATGCCACAGTGACTGTCCCTTGTGGTCAAGACACGGTATTCCTTTGGTTCCCCTGCCTGCATGGTGTGCTTACTGACTTTCTTGGTGGGATCCATTTTCTTGTGGTTACTGTGTTTTTTCTAATCCCTTACTGCGCAGCTGCGATGTCACTTCTTGAGTCCTACCACCTTTAGGATTTTGTTATTTTACTAACTGTTTTCACAGTTGTAACCAAATATGAAGTAGTAGCAAAGGCTGGGGGGGTTTGTGTGCGTTTGCGTTTCTACCCAGACATTTCTGAGTGCTTTTGTTGGCAGTCCAGCTAGTAGAAGTAAATTACGTACTTTTTGTGTAGTTGGCTATTTCTATGCCTATTGTGATAGGTATGTGTTCAGTGACTCCCTGTAGAGATTGGGTCAGTGTTTTTTTTACAAGGTATGTTCAGTCCTGAGATGAGCTGCCAGGGAAAAGTGTTGTTTTGATGTGATAACGAAGCAGTAATGTAGGATGTAAAAGGGCAATTTGGCTACTTTGACTCAAATTGTGCTTATAGGTTAAACTTTGTAGTAGATTTCTGTAGTTGCCTGCTAGTTTTGAAGATATAAAACTAATTATTGAAGTACAAAAGCATTTGGGAAATTGGTAGGGGAATGTGCAGTGGAACCAGAATAGATTCAGACTGATGCCAGTAAGTCTGTAAGTCCCAAAGGAGAGTGCTGCACGGTAAATTCTGTATCAGTACTGCATTGCATGTCATAGACTATTGCACTGGAAGATGTCTTTGCAAACGTGTACATGGCTCTGCTGAAATGTCCAATTGGCAAATTATTGGTACAGGAGAATAACTTGAATGTTCCCTGTGTCCATGCCAAGAATGTCCCTGGGCACTCCTATCTTGTCAGGAGGAACCACCCAAGGTACAAAGAGCATGTTGTCCTTTATGGCATGGTAACACCTAGGACCTACTGGGAGTCACACTGGAGCATGTGATTACCATCCGCATAATCATTAGATTTGGTTGAGGAGCAAAGCCTTGGCTTTTGGTGAAGGATTCTTTGGAGCATTCAGCTGTTTCTATCGCTCACTGCTACGCTCATGCAGACACAAGGCCAGTGCTCCAACAGGGTCACTGCTCCCTCATTCCTCTTGTCAAGGCAATGGGATTCACCAATTGTTTTCCTGAGATGGTGCAGCGGGGTAACTAACTTCAAGCAAATTGATGGCTGGATAGGTACCCAATGTTCAAGGAATACCATCTTGAACGTGATGTGTTGTATTTCAAAGATACCATTATAAATGCCTGTCAAGTCTAGTGGTCTTCCCTTTTGCTTGCTGTGCCTCCCAAAATGCTGCAGACAAGGACAGCAATGCTGTGGAGATGCACCAGGGTGCCTTTGACCTGCATGTGTGTATGGTGTCTGTGCAGGGCTTTGGGAGCTGTCCTCATGTGGTCGGCATCACACACATCGGGTCATCTTGTTTCTCCTAAAGCTCAGGACAGAACTGATGAAAACTTCATCTCAGAGCAGTGCATTTACCCAAATGGAAACCTTGCAAACTAGAGAAAACTCTTCTGAATTCACTCATTCATCTGTTTGCTCCTCTAGTCTTTCAGCTTGTTGTTTACAGCAGTTGCAGTGTCCTATTTCAAATGCCCCATGCAAGTGGGACTGGAAGCTGAGACTTCAGGGTATTACTGTGATCAAAGCAATTCTGCAATTAGTGAATAGACTCAAACCAGGTCTCTAGAATTATTGCAGTTTTGCACACACTTGATAGGAATAGCATAGCTTAGTGCCTGGTTCTCCAAGAAGAATGGTATGTTTCTGTTCCCTGCCTGGTGTTGCTGAGTTTCACACGCAAAAGCATCCTAAGAGATTCAGCGTAGAGAGAAAAAAAAATGCAGGCAGAGATGTGCAGGCTGATGACAACCCGATGACAGGAGGGAATTACATGATTGTAGAACACATAAATGCCTTAAAACTAATACGCCTGAACAAGCACTTCTGCCGTGGTCCTGCATACTTCTGTCCCCAGCATCTCCACCACAAAGTTTCTTATGAGCAGAAGCCAGTTGCCCAGATTTTAATGGCAAAGTCCTGGTTGAGAGACTTGTTTATAGCTTTTTCAGTTTTTCTCTCTAAAGTTTTCTTAATATGCCACAAAGACTCAGCAAAGGGACTCTTGCCGTCATTATTGTGGCAAAGCAGTTGCCTTTTCTTTCAGGAGAGTGGCACAAAACTGCAGGGAAGGCTCTGTTTGGCACTGAGGCCACACGCTGCTCCTTCGCAGGTCAGCATTGGCAGGCACGTGGAAAAGGAGGGAGAGAAAATACTGACTTTCCTTGGAGCTACCATAGCTGAGGTGATGTTTCTTGGTCAGTGGCAAACTCGAAGGTGAAGCTGCTGTGCATCTTCCTCCTGTAATTCTGCCAGAAGTTATCCCGTCCCCTGTATCTCCCTTGACGGTTCTGCTTGTGGTTTGATTAACTCCCCCTCCCACCCCGAGACCCTGCAGTGGAGACTCTTGGTGGTATGAGCTGCATCTCCACTAGAGGGGGGTGCCAGTATAGCTATACCGGGAAACTTTTAAGGATTTGGTTAGTGATATTCCTTTACTCTGCCTGCTGGCAGTGTTGCCTGTTGGGTTAAGTGGAGTATCCTTGGAAGGAGGCAGCAGGACCAAAGGCGGACGGGGCCCATCAGTGGCCTTCGCAGCGGCTGACCAAGTTGGGTTTCTCCAAAACAGTGTCAATTCTGCCAGTGTGCCGTGACGCATGTTTGTATAAGGTTGGTCAAGCTAGGGAAGGCTGCTCAGCAGCAGGAGAGACCGAAAATCAGACCCAGCAGGCCTAAGTGAGCTTTGTCAGGGGTCAGAGGAGCTCTGCGTGGGTCCTTAGCTTTAGTGTCGTGGACACAGCTGGTGGGTTGCGATTGTGGGATGCCTAAAAAATCTGGTTTGTGGGTGGATTTCAGTACGTTCTCCTTTTGTGGCCTGGATCCCTTGGACTTCTTAGTTTATTTGTGTAGTTGAAAAAAAAGAGTCTTTAGTGTTTCCTGATAAATGCTTTATGGCTTATGCTTTTGTTACAAACTGTCTTAAGGAGGCTTTGAAGTGTGTGTGCATTTAATGTTTATACCCATGCTAATATGCTCTGAGTTCCAAGGGGAGAGTTTGAAGCAAACTAGTGTTTAGTTTTGTTTTTCTTTTTTCCTTAAGAATAATCCATTGCTATTCAGTTGCACTTTTCTGTGATAGGATTGCTTTTTCTCCTTTCTTGCTCTTTAAAAGATGTGCAAAAGGATTGTATCTGAAAAGTAGTAAGACAGAGTAGATAGTGCTTGAGCATTAACTTTTTTGTCATTGTATGTGTCAGAAGATTATTTTTTTTCTTCTTCTGTTTTTACACTGGCTGCATTTTGCCTCCTGGCTTTTCATTTCCCTCTTGAATTCTTGGTATCTCCTAAATATTCTGATTGACATATTTCTTCTTTCTGTTGGGCAGTGTGTATGCCGAGGACACAGTTGGAGAAGTTGAGTAATCACTGAAGTATGGTGTGAATTTACAACAACCTACTTAATTCATGTGACCTCTTGTATGCACTAAAAGCTTGTCTGCTAAACGCAACTCAGAGTTAATCCCAGTCAATTCTTAAAGTGAATTAGTCAAGCTGCGTGCTAATCCTCTGTGTTTACCTGCTTACTCAGATAGGCAGCAGCCTAAGTTGCATTAAACTTCACTTGATAATTAAGAGGGGAAGGGTCAGAGGGAAAGGTGATGAAATCTTAGTGTTTTCTTCATCTGTCTCCTTTCGGGGCATATTTCAGAACTGCTTTGTGTTTATAAATCTTGAATTCATGGAATGATCAGCATGAGCTACCTGAGGCCAAAACCCAGTGCTCTGCTGCAGCTCCCTACTAAGCATCCCTGACAGCTCCTGCTGCTCCCAGGATATTTTGGGGAGTGTGTTACTTCCTGATCATCCTTCCAAGTTGTTCTCCAAAACCCTGAGTGGTTGAGTTGGGATGCTGTAAATGGTGGGGAATATGGTACAGACCGAGGGGATAAGGAAGCCCTTTTGATCTCTGCCAAGAAATTAGTAACCATCCCAGATTTTACGGCATGGACTCACAAATTCTGGGTGTATTGTCCTGAGTGCACGAGAGACTAGCATGGTGGGCAAGAAGTAATTACCTTTCATTTGTCAACATTAGGATTTTTGTTGTCTTGAGCTACTGGGTTTGCTCCCCCTCCATCGTGGCAAGATCAAAGGTAAGATCTTATTTCTGGGTCACCGCTGTCCATCAGATAAGTTTGTTTGTGGCCTTGGGAAAAAGCAGTGACGTGAGAATAGGGAATTTAAACCCTGTCATTAAGATAATTCTTTCTTATTGTCAATTCTAAATTCTTTAAAACTTCATTCAGCTTAACTATGCAAAACACAGCACTACAGAAATTGCATGGAAAACAGTCAGTTGAACTGATGCAGATGTTACAAAAATATTCCTGAAGCAGCATGACTGTTATTTCTCGTTTGAGGGGTTGATAAAACAGTTACTGTGTCTGCATTGGTGCTAGCCTGAACCTTCTTAAGCTGATGTCTTGCAGTCTTTAATGTACTTTTTTGTGGGGGATGGTTGGCAAATTTCTGTTTCAGATAAACTTCATTAAACTCCTGTTTGTGCACCACTGGTTGGAGTCCATGTAGATCTATATTAGGATGGTACATTTGTGGTTTGGGGTTTGGCATGCTTAATTGTGGACTTCCTTGGCTTCGGCATTTCCAGATTATTGTATTTTGTGGTGGTTCATTGTGCCTGAAGATTGAACATCTGTTTTGTGGATGGGGGAGGGAGGGGGGGGGGGAAGAAGTATTTGCTTTAACGCTGGCCCCCCTCAAAACTGTTTAGAGAATTGTGACATTCTGTTATCAACCAGATGTTTTTTATCCAGTGAAAAGGATATTGCCTGAATGTTTAAATACAAACTTGTTTCAGAAGAATGCCAGCATACTGCTACTATTCTAAGTTTTAAACAAAAGGTGAATCATGTCAGGTAGGGTTAGCAAATGGAGTCTCTCTTGCTGATCCGTAAAAGTGTTGATTTGTGTCACTTTGTCTTCTTGGAAATAAATATTAAATGTCTGTTTAATCATTGATAAGTTCTTGCTGATTTTCCTGCTGAAGAGCTATAGCTGGAGAAAGCATCCTGTTATCTTATATGGTGATTTACACCTTGATACAGGTGACTTTGCCTAATGTCTTCTTTAATGATACTGATTAGTAAGCTGAATTAGTGACAAGAATGCACTAGGAGTTAAATTTTGTCAACTACCAGTGCGAGGCAACACCTCCATCTTGTCTCTGTGTTGTGAAAACTGCTTCATGCAATCTCAGTGTTCAGAATAATTTTAATGAGCAGCTCCTTGCTTGGTTTTTTGTGGTTTTGTGTGTGGGGTTTTTTTCATAATGGAGGAGGACAAAAGCATGTACCATACTTCTTTCTTTTAAACACACGCATGTACGTGTGATGCTGGCAACAGTTAATGATGCATCTTAAATGATGAGCTATCCGTGGTGACTTTGAACTTTTCTCCCTGTTAGTTAACTTCTTCAAATATAATGTCTGTCAGTAGAAATAAATAATTTTAAAAGAGTTTCAGAAACTGTTTTGAAATTACTTATTTTAGAAGCATTCGGTACTTCAGAAGTCATTACAATGAAAGTGCAGGTTATGAAAACATAGTGATATGACAGCAGCTTTCTTGTGGTTGTGCTATGAGAGACCATCCACATTGTAGTTACTTGTTTACATGAGCCTGAGGAGATTGGTGTTACTTTCTAGCAGTCAGTGTCTAACGGTATTTTTCCTCTTTGTTTTCTGGTGATACGTTCTTGCAGTTTACAGCAGTTAGAGAATGTAGAAATTTGATGATGGCACGAATTATTACTCTGGAGTCTTCCTAGTTCACGTTCCTTTTACTTGAAACAGAGAAATTAAAAGCTCACTTTAAGGGTTACGTTACTGTTCCAGCACTCACTAATTCAAGAAAACTCAGCGGAGCTGCTTCTGCAGTTGTTTCTTGAAGCTGGTGCTGTGGTTAGTACAGATGCTTTAAAGCAATTTTTGTTGGGGGGGTGTGTGGGATTGGTTATTTTATCTTATGCCAACTTTATCATTCTGCCGAAGAACCTCCTAATACATCTGAAGAAGCATGCATGTACCAGCCAACACTCCTTGCATTAAGGCAGGTGCTCGCTCGTTCCCCCAGGTGAGAGTGGGAAGAGGTTCTCTGGCCCTGCTGGGTGGCAAAGAAATTATCATCTCCAAGCAGTCCTTAATGAGCAAGCATTCATGGCCGTGGTTACGAGAAGTTACATTCCTGTAACTTCTGACTGACTGAAATAAGTCTAGAGGTTCTGGGTGGCAATGGGAAGGCAACCTGATGTGTTGGCTTTAAAGGGGGAACCGCAGTATTTTTTGGGCTTTTCAGACAGAGCTCAGAAGAAGCTTTTCAGAGAAGTAGAAGGCTTCAAGAGAAGATGAAGTATCATTTTGGATTTAAAAAACAGCAAGAAAATGCTGCCCAAGAGATGGGTGTGGAATAGATACAATATGGAAATAATCAGGAAAGGATGTTGAGCAAATGAGAGAATTGCACTGGATGGTTCAAACTGACCTAGGTCAGGGAAGTACAGAAAGGATTCTTAAAAAAGACAACTACACAAACTAAATGGAAGTTTTGTCCAATGGGAAATAAGATTTCAAGACCCTCAATGTGGAGCAGAGAGAGAAAAAGTATCCTGTGTTTAACAGGGAAAAGGAGCATGGTTCAGTTGTGGACAGCACAGTGGTGGCACTTTTAGCAAAAATGTTGAGATTTGAATAGAAAATAAATAAGTGCCTCTTTTTAAATCTTGCTTAAGGAGTAGGCAGAGAAACCTGGTGTGCTGTGTGCTGCTCCATGCCTTTTGTATTTGCCTGTGGCTGCTGTGAGTCCAGTTTGTACCATAATTGACATGACTTAGGGCAAGTGTGTTCATGATTCCACGTTACAATGCCAAATACTATGGGTTTGTCCTTTCAAAATATGATTTCTGTTTACTAGTAAAATGCCGCATTTTCTTCAGAAATGCAGCAGAATTCAGAATAGTAAAGATACAATTTCCCCAAAATATGCTGGGGCAAAGGAGTTAATTGCTTTGGACACAGAAGACTAGGAAGGCCAAGAAAAATCTCTTTTATTTTTAATCAGATACAGCAATGTTTAGTTTCCTGCTTTCATGATGG
Source organism: Tringa solitaria (assembly GCA_026413425.1). Classification (NCBI taxonomy): domain Eukaryota; kingdom Metazoa; phylum Chordata; class Aves; order Charadriiformes; family Scolopacidae; genus Tringa; species Tringa solitaria. The sequence goes on from JAOXJM010000019.1 coordinate 70,116,750, forward strand.
GATGTTTACGTGCCTTATAAAAGACTTTAAGTGAGCATCTTGCTACCACTGAGGAGGAAAGATGTTTGTTATTTTCCCTTCAAGATGTTCTTGGTCAGTTCCACTAATCTGAAAAGAAGTGTCACGATGAGCCAAGTGAGAATCCATTCTGCTTCCATCAATGCTGTAACGTCGTCTCCTCAAATACCTTCTGCCATGAGTAACCAACAACAGGAAATCTCGTGGATACGTGCTGCAGAAGAAATGGTGTCGGGGGGCTCTGACTTCAGCAGAGCTGGACCCATAGCAAATGCCTGGGTAGGTGGGAGTCCTCCTGCCTGCCTCCCCTGCCATGGAGGTCATCAACAAAATGCATTTGAACTTCACAGGCACAGGATCAGACCCTTGGTTTGCCAGAATAAACAAAACAAGAAAACCAACAACCAACCAACCAAAAAAACCCCTACACCCAAAAACCAAAACAACAAAAAACACAACCCCAAGACAAAACAATTCCAGAAAGAACCAACAGCTTGTAATTTTAGGAATAATCTACTCACTGAAGAGCCTTCACAGTGGCCACAGTAAAACATCTGAAGGCCCCTTCTGGGGATTAAACATCAGAGCAGGCAAAGGAGAAAGGCAGACATGCATAGGTTAATTACAGACGCTTGAACTGTCTGCCCTGTGGTGGAACCCAGTGCATAACTGTGGTCTGCCTGCTTTTGTCATCCTCAAAAGGGGTACGAGGCATGGTGACGGGCAAAATAGAGCAGCATATGGAAAAGATTTCCCTGCAGGATAAATGCTTCGGGGTAGTGTACTATCTACGGAATTTTTTGCATTGAAAAATCCATGAACAGAGGTGGTGGTCTGTTTTTTTTTTTCTTTTATGTATTCAGATGGGTCTTGTGCTTTTTTGGGAGGAATGGGCAGGGGCTCTGATTTTGCCCTGGTGAGATGTCTGGGAAGTTATCCCTCCTGACCCATGTGAGAGCAAGTGACTTTTCAGGGGGAGTGCCACTGCACAGAGGTACTATTTAATTGCTGTAAATTAATTCAGTGCATGGTAAATGAATAAGATGACAGATTTTTCTGCTTAATCTTGCAGTGGGAAAGAAGGAAGTTTCACGCAACTCTGCAGATTTCATTAAACTGCTTAGCTTGGGTAAGGGCACTCCACCTGACACACCTTTGCAGAACACCTTGCAGGTTGTATTATGTCATGGGAAGATTTAGCAGTAGTCTCAGTAGTCTTGTAGTACTCATATTATTAATTATTGAGGCCAGAACAATGATCTTTCCCTGATTAGCCACAGAGCTGCTATTCAAAAAGGTTTAACTGATGTCATTTATTATTTTTTTTTTGAAGCACAGGCTGTGTTGTGAATGCAAACGATGTAGATTTGAGATCCTCTGTTGATTATTGTGTTGTGGGAGAGTCCTACTGCATGTGAGAGCAATTCTTTAAATTTGTATTGAAATAATTTGCTTTCTAGCCTCAGATTACTGCTGAAAACTTCTTTTTTCCTTATATAAGGAGGGCTAACAGCTGTACTGTGCTCCTGAAACTGAAGACTGAGGCAGTGGAAACTGTAAGCCTCTTCTAGCTTCAGGAAGCTGCAAACTTCCTGGAGCACCTTTTAAAAACTCTTTGAGGTATATAGGTGTGAGTTGGCTGAAGGCAGAAGGGAAAGTAGGAGAGATGAGTTCCTTTTTATGGTGTTTTTTTTGTTGCTTGTTTGTTTTTTCTTTTCTTTTGCTTTGGTAATAAGCTTTTGGACTTCTGCATTTTTATTTTATCTCCTCAAGTTAGCTCTCTTATTCCTGGTCATTTCTTGTAAGATGCTTTTCAGGTGGTTGGGCAAGTCAAGGTTAAATTTCCCAAAGTGGTGTTTGTTATTCTTTTGGTTTTTGTTTGGCTTAAGTAAAAGCTAAATGCTCTGGCCAGCTGTTGCTGTTATCAGTAAAGCAATATGCAAGGTGATACACAGCTGAACATGCTGCTGTCCTGCTTTTGATGCTGTTGGTGGCTTAAAGGTGGTTGTGTTAGGTATTATGTGGAATGTATGCTTTGGCTGACAAAAGGCAATCAAAGCAGGCATCATACAAACATGGAAGCAGATGTATTACTTAAGTGGGACCATCGCAATAATAAAATCCCTGACTCTGTGGTGTGTCATTGTGACACTGAATCACTTCCAAGGCAGTTGTGTAGGACATTGCCACTCTGAGGTTGGAGCAGGAGTAGTGTGGACAGTAACTGCACTGACATGTTGAGTGGCTGGGTTCGATATGAACTTGGGGAATTTTTTTGTCCTTCTGCTTTTTTGGCTAAGTCACAAGTGTTCCGATTGGGCAAAAAAATAAAACAACACAAAACAAAACTGAGAAGAGCCAGAAGGCAGATGATGTGCATGGGGTGAACGGAAGATTGTTTTCAACAGCCAGAAGAAGGGATCTCCACTCTTGTGATCTAATCTTCTGGGGTATTCATGTTCTTTTACCCTGGCCTCCCCAGAGGTTTTGAGGTGGGTCGGGCAGCGCACTGGCGATCAGGTGGCAGGTAGGGGTGGCATTTGCTGTCCAGAGGTCTTTCTGCTCTCTCTCAGCACTTAGGCAGGAGGCTGTCTCAGCCTACCTCGCTGCCAACCCTTCTGCAGGTGTTTGTAAGCCTTCACCATCGCATGAGATGTCCTCTGCTGGCATTCCTGCAGCTCCACGCGTTGGGATGCAGCCCCCAGATTGGAGGGAGTATTATAAAATCTCTTCGTGCTGCTCTATAGCCAAACAGTGACCGCAGAAGAGAGGGGTTAGTACCAACTAATTCTGGTTTTCGGGCCAACAAGCTCGATTGTCCATTGTAGTTGCCAGTTTATTTATTATTAACAAACCATTTGTTGATGACAGTGAAACATTTAAAATACTGCATTATTCTTGTTGCGTGTCTCCGATCCTTCTTCCTTCCCTTGCTTTTAAGTCTTAATGATACTTTGTTTAGCCAGTTTCTTTGTTGTTTATCTGTTGTGTCAGGTTGGAAAATTATCCTTTTTGGAAAAAAAAAATTACTCTGGAAATGTTTGTGCTCAAACAGTGCATTAATTCACCAATAACAGAAGCTCTGTGAGCAGAAATTATCTGGATAGAAATTGATGCCACTGGATTAACCCACTCAGCCTGCAAAAGAGAAGGTGAATTAACCATTGATTACCACGAAGAAATGACTAGATCATTTCCCCACAGGGACCGGGATTTGATGGAAAAAATGTTTCTGGATATGGATTGTTTTCTAGTTGCAGTTTGGGCAAATGTGTGTGCAGTGTTTTGGGAATAAGCATCTTTTACTTTGTGTAGTTATTACCTGTCTTGGTCTATGTGAAAAATAGTTTTTTGCTCCTGTGTGATGTGCTAGCATAACAGAAGCATGGAAAATTCACCTTGTTTCCCTTTAGGAACTCAATTTCTTCTGCAGAAGTGAACAACGAGCTCAGTTTTGTCACATCTTCAGTCTGTCATTGATCTTTCTTCTCAGACTGAAAAATCTGGCCAGTTTCTTCGGGCTGGTTGTAACTTCTGTGATACTTGCTCTTGCTAGTGACCATCAAGTATGTTTTACACTGTTTTTGGGGGTTGGATTTGGTTGTTGGAGTGGGTTTTTTTGCAATATTTGCAAGGTGGAGATTTCCTGTTGTGTCTGAACCTTTCCATATGTTAGCAAATTCCAGTAATATCTATTTTTCTAGACAGGGAAGTTGGACTCAAGAAATGTCTGGCTTTGCAGACAGAGGCTGTTTCCAGGGGAGTGATGGTGCAGCCAGCACAGGCACCAGAGTGACATTGTCCCTTTCCTCTGGCCACCCCCCTTCCAGACTTCCACAACCCCTCAGGAAAACCTCGCAAACGCATTTTTACAGCAAATTTATTCATTCTCATGAAGAGCTTCCAAACGAGCATGATGCTATAGGTCCATAGCTCTTTAAAGCTGTCTATCCAGTGACTAGAAGCCACAGTTGGGAAGGTTTTGGGTGGACACATGCTTGTATAACTGGTCTTCACTGGGGCGATGGAGGGTAGTGATGTATGGGCTGTGATAACGTGTAACTTGTGCAGTTTGATGGTAGTTGGTCTGGAGGCACGCTGAATGGTTGCATCCACTTCCTTCTGCAAGGCTGTGTGTGAACAGTGGTAAAACGCAGTCAGGGCTCACATCAGTCCCTTTCACATCAGAAATAGATAATTGTCTTCCGCGCTGTTATTGACAAAATAATTCCCAACTCCAGCAGTGTAATTCCAGATTTACTGCTATTAAACTTGTTTAATCAGTACCATATGCTAGATCTATTCTGATACTTACTGCTATAGGAATAATCAGTGAATGCAACAACAGGCTTTATCCTGCTTTCTGGAGAGGGGTCTCAGGTGGAAGAGCCAGGCTGATACCAACCAAGCTGCAGAGTCTGCACAGTTAAGTGGGTGCATTCAAATACACACACTGTCAACAAACTTTGGCAGGGACAGTTAATTTTGTGCTAGCTTCCTAACTGTATTGATGCATCTGCTGAGGCAAAAGAAGGGAAGGTCTCTTTTCTCAGACATCAGAGATCTGATGGGGAGACGGAAGGGTAAGAGTCTCATTAAGTGGAAAAAGACTTGTTGCTGTTGTTCAGAAGGACTTCAAGGCAAGAGTACATCAATGGGACATACCACCTGTCTGGAAATCTTTTATTTCTTTTCTGTTTTTTTTGCCCAATACTGAATCACAGCTATTAACTTTAAGCAGCTCTTTTAATTGCTGACCAAGTTAATGCAGGGTGCAGGAGGTTATCTTCATTTGCAGGCAGAATACACCCTGATACAGAGAGTGTGGGCAGAATTGGGTGGAAATATGGATTGTAGAGATCATAACCACTTAAATTACCTCAGCTTGTCTTTATCCTTTGGCAGGTCATCCAGTAAAGTTTCACATGCCTTTTGCAGCTCATTTTGCATATTTATTTGTCATGGTACACCATGTACCAAACTCGCTTCAAGATTCAGCAGTCTGGTCCCTGATAGAAAACAAGATGTTTTCTGAAACACCACTCCAGACATGCCACGCAAGGAAAGAGGAAAGAAAGTCCTGAGGTGACAGGACAGGGAACTGGCATGTGTCTCTTCCCTTAATTTTAAGAGGTAGTGAACCAATGAATGCAAATAAAAAAAAATATGGAGCAGTGTGTTTATTCAGAGGCTTGTTGAAACTGTTTCAGAGAAGTCAGTACTGACATCAGTGTTTGGATCGCCTTACAATTTCACAGAGACCAAGAACTTCTTATCTGCATTTCTGTGGTGTGTCTTCCCCTTTGCCAGTCCACTGAGACTATTTCATGGTTGCAGGTATCTCTGCTCACCTCGAAATCATATCGACACATCCTGGGGATTTTTTTTAGGATTTTTTTTTGTTATTAATTGCTTTTAAGTATATGTCAAGAGAAGTTCCAGTGTTTGAAGAGTTGTTATTGAATAACTTTTCCAGAACAGTTTTAAGCTAGTGAATTGCATTTGTGTAAGTGAATCTGTACATCTGCTGTTCAAAGTAACAATATCAGAAGTAGTGAAGGCTTTACCTAAAATAATTTAAGGACCAAACAGAGGTAATATCTTTCTGTTAGGAAGATCAAGTGCTCTGTAACTTGCAAAAAAAAAATCCAGATTTTTGCAGTAGTTCCTGTCAGTCACTGTAGTAAAGCAAGGAGTAATAGGAAGGCCTTTTCTCTTTTCTTAGCAGTGTGAAATTGAAACCAATTTTTCTGCCTTTCATGTTTATTTTCATATATGCTAGAAAGTGTATCTGTAGTTGTTCTTTTATTAACCAAGTGGTTTACTGGAGAGCAGAAAAACACCTCCATGAGTACATAGTAGGTAACTAAAAATTCATGCTCTGACCATCACTGTAACAAGAGGTAAAATGAAGTGGTAGACAGTTCAAGTCATTGCTGTTGCTCTTACCTAGATGATGTTCATTTGCCTTTCTGCCTTGTGAGGCTGCCGTGGTGGGGTCAGGCTTTTATTTGTGTGTTGAACAAACTAATGCTTACAAGCAGAGGTCGTTTAGTGAAGGAGGATGCCGGAGGCAGGTGATGCCAAATGATTACTTTTGGATGGCAAGACTTCAGATGCCAAGTGAAATCTGGAATGTCTCTGAAGTGACATCTGGAAGTGGGGCCCTTATGTGAGATCCTTCTCTTACTTTCTTGCCTTTTTACATGTTGTTTGAATGTTTTATTTTCCTTGACGGGTTTATGGGTCCTATCCATCTGGGATCAATTAGGACTTAAAATTGTCCTCTGAGAAACCATGTTAGGCTTTTGTTCACTAGAGGTGCACAGGGAGGGTAGCTTTGTTTAGCTAAGTCACATTTAAGAGTTTCAGGGCAATACCAAATCAGCATCTTCAGAATAATCCAGAAACTTGAAGTCTGTGAAGTTAAGCTGTGGTATCAAAACATGCTCTGATAGAGGTGCAGGAAAATAAAGCTGAAAGATGGCAACAATGCCAGACACCTGAAATCCTCTGATGCAGGAAACAGCCACCAATGTTGAAAATCCAATTTGCCTTGCAGTCTGAGCACCTGGCTCTAGCAGAGATGCTGCATATTTGTGGCCCCAGACCAGATATGCAGTGATGCAGAAGTTGTTGGTATTGCTGTATCACTCCTAAATTGCAGATCATGGTGTACTATGCAAAAAACTGGGGAGGAATAAGGGTAATAATTTTTGTCATTATAACAGACTTTCTGGAAGCAGTTCCCTCAAGATGATGTTTGTGTGATACGTGATTGCATTTCTCCTGACTACTCCAAGTAATGACAAAACTGCATGGTTCCTCTTTTCTGTGGTCTCAGCTGATCCAGAAATCACGATGCTTACTCATAGCATGTCGGACAGCAGTATGCTTTGTTTGGTGAGGATGTGTTCCTGCTCCACATGTTAGATATGCACTGCTCTGCTGAGTGTCAGCAGATTATTTTTTTTTCTCAGTTAACCAAAACCTCAATGTGTTACCATAAATGACATTTTAAGTGTTGTATTTTATGGTGAAACATCAATTCTTAGAGATGAGTCACATCTTAGAGATGAGAGGATAAGAAATTCTATAATCTTCATTTTACAAATTTTAGATGAAGATCCAATGTGTTTCCCCAGTTTGCAGTCTGCTGGATAAACTCAGTAAAGATAGCAGCATCTATCAAGAGAAGAGTACGTAGAGTGGTATTTGCCTGCAACACCTGCAGTTCCAGTGTTTGGGGAAAATATGTGTGAATCTGCTTCCAAATCTGGGGATTTTTCTCAACACTTTGTAATGCAGCAAGCCATCATAATCTCATTAGTGAGAAGCCACTCCTATGCTGTCGTGTTTCAGACCTTCTTTTTAATAGATTACATTTTCTGTCATAATGCCCTTTAGCAAAGTTCATTTGAGGATCCTGTTCCCTTTATTTGCAGTTCTTGAAAAACAGAGGGCTGTACCCTGAACTCACACGGGTATTAAGTTAGGAGCCACCTTTGTTTGCTTGAATGGAGTCAGCCTGGTTTTGCTTTGCTGTGGGAGCACAGTCCCCTCAGTGCTTTATTATTGCTGAAGAAGATGAGGTGGGCTGGGAGCTGGGGGAGAGTCCTTTAGTACAGACCAACCTATTTTCAGATGGAATGCTTTTAGGAGCTTAACCCATTGGCAGAATGTCTTAACCAAGGTTGAGAAGCAAGGTGTATGCAGAAGAGCCTTCCTTTTCCTGGCCAAATTGAGAGATCAGTGAGTGATACAAGCAATGAAAAGGCAGCTAAGTGCAGAAGGGGAAATGTGAAATGGTCACAAGCTTAGGAATTTTTTACTAATCCTGTATCTTCTCTTTCTTGGAGAGATGGTGAAAAAAGACTACAGGCATATTTCTCCTCTTATCTGCATTGAAGTGCTACTTGGACTTTATGGGGTTAAACCTTTTCTGACATTTTTGTTCTATCCGGAGTACACAGAGCTAGCTAAAGGCTGAACAGAGTAAAGATTATTACTTTTCCTTAGTTTTTCCTCTCTGGGCTGTGACAGTCCTTAGTAAAAATGATCATTTTTCTCCACTTTTTACATGTGGCAAACAAGATTCTAAGCATACCTCGGGTTTTGGTCTATAGAGTCTTCCCTAAATTCTGCTTAATCTGTAATTTTTTCCCCATTTTCATTATCCATGGCAGCATTTCAGGATTAAGAGAAGAGAATAAATTTTAAAAGAACCTAATAATGAACTGCTGTCAACTAGGTGCAGTGACACTGCTGCTCTTAAGCGTGTTTTGAGAAGAACAGAAACAAAGGTCTTATGAGATCTTATTTAAGTTACATTTGCTACAGCTCACAAGACAATGATAAAATGTGCTGGTTGAGGATCTTGAGGCTGTTGATGGAGTTTTACTGAAAATCACTCTCAGTCAAATAGCAAAGTTTCCCTAAGTCAGAAAAACAGTTTCAAGTTGATGCTATCTGTTTCCTTCATCTGTCATGCAGAGTGGAAAAAATAGTGACTTTCAGAAAACAGGCAAAACTCTGTTTTTGAAAAGAAAACAGAAAACCTGAAGGATGTGTAGCTCAGTTCGTTGACTTCAGTGAAGGTGTTCTTGGAGGAATATAGGTCTTCGTTTTCTGTCCTCTCCATGAGTATAGTAGTAGAAATTTGGAGCAAGGAGTGGAAAGAATGAAAGGTTACTAGCAAGAAATGAGTAGGAAAGAATAGGGGTCACTGGAAAGCCATATAAAGATGGAAAAAGTGATCCAAGAGTTTGGAAGATGAGACAGCTACATGTGACGTAAGGCATGGGGGGATGTGTTGAAATGTGAAGCAGGCATTTCAAGATGATGCTTTTTAAGGAGGAATAATTTCCACAGTGGTGTGCAAAAGCTGAGTTTAAATGAACATCATTTTCAATAAAAAAAAAAAAAGACATAACTGACTCACAAAAGCATGTGGAGTGCAACTTTCCTACAGCACTTATCTGTTCTTTCTTGGCTTGGTAAGTTAAGTGTTGCCTTTTTAAAAATGAACTGGAGGCCAGGAAAGTTACTAGCGCTGTCTGTGTGACTACACCATGGTCTCAGTTTGAAAAACCAGTTAGGTTTCAGGTCATTTCTGGTGTATTTGTTGGCCGCTGAATACACTGAGCGCAAGTGGTTTTCTGCTGTGACTTGCAGAATAGGAAGTGGTAGATACAGAGAGTAATAGGTGTCTTCCCAATATCTTCTCTGTGGTGGCTGATTTGTGGGTTGTGTTTTATGTGTCTGGCCTGATTGGGGAAAAACCTGCACCAGTTTTTAGCTGGAATATTTAAAAACCCTAATTTTATGGGCTTAGTTTCTTGGTTGTAGACAGTTTTCTCCCCTTTTGTTTGGTTTTCTTTGCACAAAAGAACTGAAATATATGTGGATGCTAATCTAACCTTGATAAACATGGTAGCTATAGAAGTGGGCTCATTCTGTTGGATCATCTGATCAAACTTTACATGGCAATTCAGTATATTCACCCACAGCGAATTTGTGTCTATCTGGCACAAAAATAAGTATGATTAAAAGAAATTAAGTGTAAAGACGTCATAACGTTTAAGTTATTTTTCTTAACACAGAAAAATAGTTAATGTGATCACTGAACTGTAAAACAATAGTTTTTGGGGAAATAAATGTATCTTAAATTCCAACAAGTAATTCTACGAGTACTCTTCTAAGGTCTTTTTTTTCTTTCAGTGTAGGGAAAAAAAATACGTTAACATGATTCCAGTGCTCTGTAGGTGACCATCTTTCCTTGCGAATGTGTATGTGCATGGCTTATGCATTAGCCTTCTCACTGTATTCGGTTTGTATGAATTCTAGTTTGTGTGGTGGAGTGAATTGTTTTGCTGTTCTGAACCAAATTCTAATGTGCCCTTTGAAACTTCTCCTGCAAATCTGTTGAGGATGTCCATGTAAGCAAGTCGGGTTGTGCAAACTCACAGGCTGGTTTTACAGCAGCTGACAGGCTTGGGTGTTGACTGCATACCCAGTTCTCTTGTTATTCTCAACAATTTTTTATTTTTTTTTTCCCTTCCTGCTAGGAGCAAATGCCAGCATGACTAGGGTCTGAGGAAGTGCTTCTGTGTTCCCACCAAGGGTTTGCAGGTGCCGAGGAAGGGTGCAAGGACAGCGGGGACACTTTGAGCTACCATGGATATCCCCACTGATTTGGTGCCGTCCTCCATGATGTCCCAGCCTGAGGTGATTGAGGTGAGTAGACGACAGTAAAACTCTGGCAGCTGAACTGACTAAACCTCTTTCTTCTTTCCTTATTGAATCCTGGCTTTTTCTCCTGTCTCCCTTCTGAGTCATCGCGGGTATTTTTCCTGAAATATTGTATTAAAGACACTCATCATGTTTTTACACTTTGAGACATGACATTTCTGTGTTATGCTGCTATTTGTAGAAGAAAATATACAGCCAAATATGATCTTTATTGACTCCACGTAAGTGGTCGCTGCAGTGTGGTTTGATTTTTACTGTGCCCGATGAACACAAAGTAGGAGGAGGTCATAAAGTGGTTCAGTTGGAATAATATGACAGGAAACTTCAGGTTCAGTGTTCTTATCAGAAAAGCTAACATTTTAAGCCAAAAGTGGCAATAAAATTAATAATACACTTAAAATTACTAACACGCTAATCTTCCTTTCATGAATCAAAGTGTTTCAGACAATATTTATAAATACCTAAGTGATTTCTTCAGCCCTATGAACTGAACACCAAATACTTATGTTTTCTGATGAAGTAAATATTACAAACAGAAAAGGAGATGTTAATAACAGTCAAGATTTCATCGCAGAAAAGCATTTTCAAAGTTCCTTTGACTTCATAGAGACCCAAATGTCTGTTAGAACTTAAAACTTTTAAGACATAGATTTTACTGAAGAGGGCACCATAATTGATTAAGAGAGAAGTCAGAAAGTTGGAGATCTAATGTTTATTTTGCTTTTTGTTGTTGTTTGCTGAAGATCCTTTGACTCAGGGGGTTGCATCTCTTAGCAGCGTGCCCTGAGAAGTGCAGTAGTTCAGAGATCCCTGGACCCCTTGAAGTTACAAAAGAATAGGTCCACTAAAGGGTAGTGATATGAAACGAGCTAAATCTGAAATCTGCTTTGGAGAAACTTCTTTGTGCTCCTCTTCCTCCTGTGTTTCAAGTGGAGAAATAGTGTATTTTCAAAGCGGTTTTATTGCTTTTCAAGTCTGTGTCCCTGTTAGGGTCAGAGAAGGATTTTGTGTCTTCACAGACATACCTGGTAGGAGGTGGACACCGTATGTTTCTGTCCCAGCCTGCCTGACTGCTGCTGGACTGTTCTCCCTTTCTGGAGAAAGGCTCCCCCAGGCCATCTCCTCACATTTCTCATACGTAAAGAAGGCTCTGGAGACTGAACCAACGGAGACAGGGGTGCATCTGAGGATTGCTGTTCAGGATAAATGCCTTCTCAAAGGGAAAATAAGGTCAACTGTGGTGCAAGAATGAATGGCAGAAAAGCTATCACTTGCAAAGGACTTAGATCAGCATAGTCACCATTCTGTTGCAATTACAGTTGAATAAATGTACATGTCCTGTGTCTGCAAGGAGTTTCTACTGAATAAATCCTGCCCGGGACTTGCAGCACTGTACCAAAGAGTAGAGATTAATGGATGATTCTGGTCACTGACTGGTAATCCAGACAGCTCTCCCTCCATGTTCGGGTTTTAGAGACCATGTTTCAATGAAATTTGACTTGGAAGCCAAAAAGAAATGGCAACAGGAAGTAAAGAAAAGACTTATATCTCAGTGTGGGAGATTATGGTAGAAAAACATAATTCTCTCAACCTTGGGTTGCAAAAATGGCCTCAAATTTCATATCCATATGGGCAGACTTACATGCATGCATGAATTCCCATAGATTTCAGTAAACCCTGGTGGATCTGATTGTTGATATAAGGCTTCAATCCTATGTAAAGGAGTAACAGCTCCAGTCAATCAGCTGGGAGCTATGTATAACTTTCTGAGGGTAAGGAAAAGTCTTTTTAACAGGCAAGGGTGCCATGAGACACATATTTACAAGAGAAGAATCATTATAAGGAACTATTGAAGTGAAGTACTTTTCAGAATGGGACTGCATGGGCTTGCCTTTCACATTTGTGTTGACATACAAATAAATTTTAGATATTTTAATGAATAGTTTTCTAAACTATACTTTTTTTTTTTTCTGAAGGACATTATTTTGCCTTTCAAAACTGACCCGATGCCATAGTGTGCTGCAGAAGACATTTAGAGACTAATGTTTTAAGGAAGGTTTTTTTTTTTAAACTTGGAAGTAGCCTTGCATGCCTTTTGCATGAGCTAGATGGCATCTCAGTTATAAAAATAAGTGTTTTGCTACTTTAAACTTTCTCTAATCTTTTTATGTTTTTTCTTTAAACTTTTCTGTAGCACTGCCAGGATAGTTGGTTTTCTTCCCACTTGGTCAGTCTTAGAAATAAATATTATCTATTTTGTATACATGCGTACGTACATGTACCTATGTGTATATATCTCAGTAATAAATATTGCTCTGCCTATCATCAATCCTTTAACTGCAGAGGGCAAACAAGAATAGACTCTTACTTACCACGGGGGAGAATTCCAGAGACTTCAGCAGGACCTTTTGCAATCTGAAGCTGACCATGATGGGTTTTTGCTTGGACTTGATTCCTGCAGGTGCTTGTGGTGGCACCACAATGAGGGAAGTTCCTACTAATTTACTCGCAAATGGAGCATTTCTCAGGATTTGTCTTCTGAGTCAGCTAACAAAAGATTGACATTTTGGAAAAGTTTTTGAAAGTCACTTCTTGATGCTAAGTGTGAAACTATTGTTAGTGTTCTAAAATATTCTTATTGCTAGTGTGTCGACAGAGGAACTGCTTTTGATGCTTTCTACAAATCTCTACTGAAGCAAGACATCTTCCACAGTCATGTCTTCTCATACCTCCCTATGCACTGACCTGTCCAGAGCTGCTATTAACTTCCTCCCCCAGCATCCTGTTACCAGATGTATAGAGTGAGATTTAAGGCATCACTTAAAAGCACAGATTTAAGGCACCTTGGTCATGTTTGAATGTGAAGGATAAGTAAAGTTTCAGGGTTGTTTAGTTATCCATAGCTGAAATCTGGAACAGAAAACAGTCCTGGGACACCATTCACAGTATGTCAAAGAAGTCAATGAAATGAAAAATTTCCAGAATATTCTTTGAGGTTTTGGCAACAGGGTTTTATTGTAAGGCAGAATCTAGCGATTGCAGATGCGATAAGCCATCCTGCTCCTAAACAGAGAGAAACAAAACACAACAGAACTTTTTTGATTTTTTTAAGTCGGAGTTGTTTTGTGGTACGTGTGATGACCTCATACCTCAGCTATGTGTAAGTGAAATTCTATCATAGAAACCTGATTAATGGGATAACGCAGTAAGCGGAAAGTTAAATAATTCTGTAAGAAGCACTTAGCATCCCAGAGGGCTTTGCTGTTTGCAGAAAGGAAACATAACAAGTGGTGATCTAAACTGATTAATGTACTCTGTGGAGTGATTAACATCTTCTCTCTTTGTGAATGGCATGAGATGGCTTCAGCAGTAAAAGCTTTGAAGAAGAAATGATTTGAGCTCCAGTTGCTTAATGAACCAGGGACTTCCAACAGTGCTTCAGAAATGCTTAAAACAAGAAAACAACAAAAATTCATCATTCTCTCTTTGCTTTTGCCAGCAGTGGATCCTACCAGCCAAGCACTAGAAGTAAATGAGTACATTTAAATAACTGCCTTGCAGCTGTTCCAAAGAGAAATCCAGAGCAGTTTCCATTGTAGTGGCTTTTCATGGCTGTGTGGTTACCAGAGCCAAAAAACACTTCTCCCACTCTGTGCCATTGAATACTTCTCTATTTTTCCCTTCTTCTTTGTTTGAATTAGAGTGAAAGAGATTTAAACTATTCTTGCCACAGAATGGTCATCCTCAGTAGATTTTTCCTCTTTCTAGTGATGCTTGAGAGCAGATTCTTGTGGGGTGGCACAGCTGTTGTCACCCCTTTCCCTAACAAAGCCCAACACAATTTGCATTTTGGATTTGGTGCCCAAATTTCTGCTGCCAACAAGTGTGTGGATTTTTTTCTCCCTTTCTAGGTGAGTAAACAAATTAGCCTCTTTACCAACACAGACCTTTGGGGATGGTAAATAAGGTAACCGAGAGAACAAAAGCAAATGGTGAGACTGGAAGAAACAGTTTGTGATTAGAGGTATCCTGGCCTTATAGGCAGTTGCTCACTATTGTATGAACAAGTTACTGAAGTGTCTGATGTATATTTAAAGAAAAAAAAATGTATTTGCCATGGTACACAGGACAGTCTTTTTATTTCTGTTTGGAAATCTCAATTTCCTGCCCAAAATGAAAACTGCTATGCTCATTAACATGATTTTGAATAGGCATTTTGCTTGTAGGCTAAACTCTCTCAAGTGCTCACTTTGCTGGTTTGTTTGGTGAGGAGTGATGGAAGGTGTGCCCTGGAGATGGAAGTAGCCCCAGTAGCCTACAGCATTTTTTCTGCATAAAAGGCCAGTCTTTCAACTGCTGGAGCCAAGAATTAATTTCCAGCTTGGCTCACTGAGCACCAGACTGGGCCCAAAGGATGTGTGTTGCAATTCGTTATGCATGGAAACTCTGTTAGGGTGTTGGAGGAGCTCATTTTTTTTTCTTCTTGTTTCTTCCACCCCCATGGCTTCTAAAGCAACACAGATCACAGAATCTTCATGGTTCGAAAGGACCTTTGAGATCGAGTCCAACCATACACAACCAAAAAAAAAACCCCAACCCAACAATCTCAGCCACTAGAGCATGCCCTGAAATGCCATGTCTACACGTTTCTTAAATACCTCCACCACCTCCCTGGGCAGGCTGTTTCAGTGCCTGACCACCTTCTCAGTAAAGTAATTCTTCCTAATATCTAATCTAAACCTCCCCTG
>JAOXJM010000019.1:70153999-70164567 GCA_026413425.1 Tringa solitaria
GGTATTGGAAGGCTGCTATAAGGTCTCCCCGGAGCCTTCTCTTCTCCAGGCTGAAATGTTGTGGGACGCAGGTGTAGAGGTGCTGGGCACCATGGGATCATTGCTTGCTGCTTGATGCTCAGCCTTGTGGACGGGCTTTGCCTTCCAACTCCATTTTGGATCCATTCTCCTTCAACAAGGAGAGAGTAATATAAGAGTGTGTTATAGCTTCATGTCCTCCCGATGGTTGTCACACTCAAAAAACACCAAAAACGTAAAAGGGAATGCATATTGATTAGCAGACTATCTGGCTTCTGTAGACTATGGCGATTAAAAGTGGTCCTTCACTGAGAATAATCAGCACCTAATCTGTGGCTGTTTAGCCAGGGAATGAAATGAGTTGCGCTGGTTTCTGTCTTTCCAGCAGAAAAGCCTGGCTTGGTTCAGTCTAGAGTGAGGAAGGGTCAATTTAAATAAACAAACAAAGCAAACTAATTAACTGGAAATAATTAACGTAGCATTCTTTAGATGAACACTACAGCTTTCAGTCTATTAATCCATCAAATACCCAAGTGCTGCATTCAGCCTGTGCTGCTGTGTGGTGGTGTTAGAGAGCAGAAGGCTTTCAGATTCGTGGCACTGACCTCGCTTGCCCCGCCAAGTAAGCGTGAGAGGCGTGTATAAAGCTGTATGCACTCAAGAAATGTGACCTTTTAAACACATTCCAGAGAACACAGTAGTGATTGATGCTATTTCCCGTGAGATTTTTCCTTTTATTTTAGATTTTTTTGATTCTTCACCCGCCCTCCCTCTCCCTTGCCTCTGTTCCCATCTCTCCACTCCCTTTCTTTATTTATAACTTTATCTCTGTGGCCTTGCCCCCGTTCAGCTGGCAGGCAGGAGCAGCACTGCCGGGAGAGTACGTGGGAGCATCAGCTCTGGGAGGATGCTGTTGTGGGGTCGTGGCAGCCCAAACCACCATCTCGGCTGCCTCTGAGGACCAGGCTGCTGGGCTCTCCTGGCTCGTGGCATGGCAGAGAAAAGCGACTGCAGGCCTATTTCCAGAAAGCAAAGTGTAGCTACCTTCCTGCAAACCATTCTCATAGACATAAATATCCACTCTGTGGACATTTACTCCTGGAAAAAGAGCAAATTTTTTTTCTTTTTTTTTTTTCCCTGAGCTTTTGGAACCAGCCTGTGAAATGGAAGAAGCATTTGTTGCATTTTTACCCTGCCAGTGGCAATACCATTTTTTTTTTCCAGTGTGCATTAGAAACAGATGTATTTAGACTGTAAGAGTAGATCTAATCGAATTGTTAGTGGTAACAGTCATTGAGGATTTTACCTTTTACATTTCTTTGATGGATATGGACATTGATTTTAGAATCAAATACAATTTAATTAACAGGGAGCTCTTAGTTCACTATGCTTTTGCTGAATTGTTTAATTTTTTTTCCTCTTTTTAAAAATGTTTTCATTTTTTCATTTGGATTTTTTTGCTGAAATTGCCTGTTTCATACTCTACAGCCCATCTGAAAGTAACTTACATTCAGAAGAAATTCCGAACTCCCTAGGAACTTTTAATTGCTAAGAATTACAAGTAAATAAATGCATATTCCAAATCAATTTTGGATACAGAATTTTAAAATTTTTCCATTGGAAGGCATGTGCAATTAGTGTAATTAAATACTCACCACTGAGCCCCCATCCTTCTGTGGCGGAAGGACAGAACCACCTACTACTCCTCATTGGGAGGAGAATCGAGTGCCTTGCCTGGAGAGCTGGGTGGCAGGCATTTGCCTCCTGGCTTCCCAGGCTGGGCAGGTCTAAGGGAGAGGGGCCCAGGGCTGTGACAGACCCCACTGCCCTTGGCCACTGGCTAGCACAGGTTAATTTAATGTTGCTGTTGAGATTTGGGGTGGGGTTTTGTTGTTCAGGTTTTTTTTTGGCTTTCTTGCCTTGAGTAGCCCCCTTTCGGTCCAGTGGAGCCCACAGACACCCAGCAGGGCTGGGGCAGGTCCTCCCGCACACAGCAGTGGTTAGAGGTGCAGAGGATATGTTTTTTTTCCCAGATTCCCCAAAATTTTGCTTTTTCTAGGAAGACTATAAACTCTCCTCAGTATTCTGGGGAACTTGACACCAAAAAGATACTTTTTGGAAAATTATTTTATTTCATAGAATGGTTAGAGTTGGAAGGGACCTTAAAGATCATTGAGTTCCAACCCCTCTGCCATGAGCAGGGACACCTCTCACTAGAGCAGGTTGCTCAAATTTTATTTTAACCTGGTTGCCACATACTTCCTGAGCTCAGAGCCTCATTGAGCATCAATAATTGAATAAGTAGATTGCACAGAGATAAGGACCAGTCAAGGCTTGATCCAGAAAGAAATTGTGCTTGTCTAAGTATCTCCCTTTGTGAGGGGTGTTCAACCACAGACCTAGCAATTTTCCGGGATACAGAGCATGTGGCAGTGCCTCAAATTTCTAACATTTCATTCACTATTTAAAACAAATGGAGAGAGCTGGATCCATAGCTGCCGGAAGCACAAGTTCTGCAGTTGGCTGTGTTAACACCAGGATTGCACTGTGAACATTTGTGAAATCTTAGCAGGAAAATGAACCAGATTTTAAAAACCAGCCTTGACCTTAAAAAAGGGTGATGAAATGTATTAAAACACTAAGCATGATCCATTCATAAGCTATGTGCCTTATGCACTTCACTTTGAAACAATGTGCTTTTCTTCCAAAAGTTTTAAGAGTGGTCTCCTGCCTTGGTGGGCTGACTATCAAGAGTCAGCTTTGACTCATTCAGTAGAGGGAATCTCGCAAAGATGTCTCCATTGCCTATTGCACTATTGAGTCCAGATCTACAAAAAAAATAACAAAAATTACTAAAGAAAGTATTATACTTGTCAGAGGTTTTATTAAAGAAGCTTCAACATCCGTCCTTCTTTTCATTTGAAGTTTTAAGTTCCCTGCCTTTCAAAGAGGAAGGAAAAAATGTCTGTTGGATGCAGCAATTTCATTGAATGTCTCTTCAGATGTATGTAAGAAAGCAGAAACCACAGCAAACAAGAAGAGCACAAGCTAGAGGGCTTCTGATATTGTCTTAAAGGGTTAAGTATTTTTGTTGTTAAGAAGGTAGTCTTAGTACAGGGCATAGAAAAGACACTAGTATCCTGACATAATTGCCTGTAAAGCTGCACGTATGCGATTTTGCAGACAGCATTTTGCAATAGAGTGATACGGTGGAGTTCTGCATGTGCTGAAATCTGTGATAACGAGATGTATGTCGCCACATCTTGAAACCATCTCCTCCACTTCCGTGACATGGACTGGCCACTTTCAAAAAAAAAAAAAAAGTCCACATGCTTGGAAGTATATTTTCTTTGTTTAAACACCTCTATCTTTCATGCCCCAGGAAAATAAAACGCAAAGTGCTTGGAAAAGACAGGCAGGATGCCAGCATTTTAAAGAGCTGTGAGAGAAGAGTTGCTAGGCTAGCGATAGGTTCAGAAACTTCCTGAACCAGCATGAGAGATATCAGTAACAGAAACATCTGGAAATATTTAATTGTTTGGTAGCTCACTTCATCTTTAATTTAGACAGAGGCGGCTTGTATAAGATTATTTTCATTGTTTGAGGCTGAGGGGCGTGTATGCATATTGCAATTTGTGCCCTTGGTGTGAGGTTTTTTTCCAGGGGATGCGTCATTGCTGTGACCACAGCCGCCCTCTTTGTGGCAGTGTCAGCTCCGGCCCCAGGACTTGCTTGGAGTTCATGAACACTCAAGAGCTGATAGATGTGCCTTTGGTCCGCACGTGATACATTGGCAGGAGCTGCCTCCCCTTGTGTCCTGTCACCCAGCTACTACAAATTCTTGAGAAAAAAAAAAAACAACCCATTGGTCTCGGTGGTGGGTCTGCATCGGAAAGATAAGCCCTCAAATTCTGGTCATAGCAGCAGCATCTGAACCCCAGCAGATGGCTGGGGCAGAGAATTTGGGTTGGGGCTTGAGTCTGCTTCCGACGAGCGAGGTTTTTGGCTCCCTGGCAATGCCACGGCGCTGGGGAGCTTTACAGAGGGCGGCCGTGACACACTGTGAACTGCTTGGCCCTTTTCTCAGAGGAAGCTGCAAGCGGAGGCTGCTCTGGCTCCTTCTCCTGGTCGCTCCAGGGCATCTTCCAGCAAGGACTCTCAGAGAGTCCTGTCACTTCCCTCGGCATGGAGGTGCACGGGGGCTTGTGCTTTTGCCACTCCTCAAAACAAAATAAAAACCTAAAACAGGTAGGTGTCCTGGAAGCCAGGCAACACAAACACAATGCCACAGTAACATTAAATGATTTCCAGCCCTGTGATAACAGTGTCATTTTCAAAAGCCACACAGCGCTAAATGAGCCAGAGAGAGACATCAGTCTTAATACACACTCATGTCCTTCTCGTATCACTAATCCTTAGCGCGTTGCAGATTGCTTTAAGTATAAATGTTCCCAGAAAAATTACCTAAGAATTGTGGCAAGGAAGGGTTTTGTCAGCAACTTTTTGCTGCTGGTTATTCCACACGGGAAGGAGACAGCTCATGCTCTTGTGATGCCAGCTTCACGGGACAACTTTCCGTAGTGTCACAAAATTCAGAAAGCGCAGCAGGGAGAAGGTTGGAGAGGTGGCAGATCACGTATGGCCCTCTTCTGCTGTAAACAACTTTTGGGGTTGTCTCTTGTCATCTGTTTTACACATATCTTGATAGAACATTTCTGAGGAAAAGATTAAGTTTTAAATTACATCTGTAAATGTTTACATGTGTCTGCTGCAGCAATGTGCAATGCTCTTACGGGCATTGGTGTAGGTTCCTCTGCCTTTCCCTTTCCCTGTGCTCATTGTGCTGTATGTGGTCAACTTGCTGCTTATCTCAAAGCCCCCTGACAGCATGTACTGCATTTTGCAGAACAACTCATTTCCTTGCTTTTTGATGTGTTTGCTCTTGCCTGCGCCATCTACTGTGAATGACTGAGTTTTCCACTCAAAATGCTTGGCGTTGCAGCAACATTCAAGCCCAGAGCTGCTGCTAACAGCAGGGTTTGACAGCCATGACTGAACTCTGGGACATCTCCGTATCCAACCCTCTCCCATCAACCCCAAACTCCTGCCCAAAGTGACCCTGATAGATACAGGCATTATTCTGCGATGCAGAATAAGGAGAAGGAGATGAGAGATGAGGAACATCTGGGCTGTGGGTCAGTTAACAGGCACCTTGTTTTATTCTTTTATGAATGCAACATATAGCCAATTGTAGTAACATAAAAAGCATTGATGCCAGTGGACAGTAGCAGGCTTTAATCTCAGGGGAACTTCCCAGGCCAATTCAGAATAAAAAGAGCCAACACCAAGAGTGATGCTGTTTATGGCTTACTGGGGCAAAACTCTGCTGGTTTTGGGAGGGCAGGAGGAGAAGCAGGGTCCAGCAGCGCCCCTGCACCTCCCCGTTTTCGCTCATTCCTTTCCAAGCATCCCATGCACTGGAGCATGGACCTCACCAAACCAAGAAGCTCAGGTGGGAACCCAACACTGCAGGGGCTTTGCAAGGCACTCAGCTAGCTTCAGACATAAGATCAGCCAAATGCTGTCAGGAAGTGAAGACGCCATCCTGCCCAGACCACGTTACCTGCCCTGCACCCATAGCCACTTTCAGACTCATTGCGTGTTCCAACGTTACATCCTTAAAAGCATCAGAGCTGGTGAAACTTTCATGTGCTTTCTCTGATAAACACTCTTTAAGGCAGGAATATAGTCAGTGACATATATAAAAAGTGAGTGTTTTTAGAAAAGTATGTGCTAGAAGTACCATGGATGCATCAAACTTGCTGTAGGTCAGTCTGGAAAACCTGCCTGGTCACTACCCTGTTCCCAGCCCTGTATTCTCATGCACGTAGATATAGAGCATTAATGAACTCAGTTACAATACCAGGATTCAGATGGCAGGACAGCAGAGAGAGCACTGGTGCCAGTAAAAACCCCTGTGGCACCACCAGGTGACTAAGGAAGATGAATGCTGATTAATTTTGGAGGAGGAACAAGTGGACTCATCCCTTGTTGCTTGCCTCTCCAAGAAGCTACTAGAAACAGAAAATCTATGCCCTTCTCCTCTTCTCGTAGTTTGCAGAACAGCTGGTAAGAAACCAGCAGACTCAAAGCTTGCTGTGCTGGTTGGTTTGGCTTTTTATTATTTGAGACACATCTGTGAGCAATCCCCAGGCTACAAAGCCTGCCTATTAAAGACAAGCTGCTGGAGGCAAGGACTTTTCCTGCAACACTGAAATGGTCTCTCTGCCTTGCTGCGTTCATCCCTAATTTTGCTAGCCTGGCTTTGTTATGGCCACTGCTCTGAGCTCTGCAGAAAAATGGTGAGAAGCCAGCAAGTATCACCAGGAGCTCAAATTGAAGTTCAGCAAAGGCTGATCAGAGTTTTCATCAGGGCTCCTCCTTTGTGTGCCTCCCCTATACACTGGTGCTGGATGGAGTTTACCTCAATGTTTCCTCAATATTCCTTTCATTGTTAAAACACTTTAAAAGAAAATGAGGTCAGCTCTGACTGGCTTCCTTCAGTGTGCTGCTGAATAGTTAGGAGGTTTTATTGTTTTCTGAAGAAGAAAAAAAAGCTTTGTATTTCATTTTGAGGACCAGAGGTACTTCTTGTAAGCAATTACTTTGCTGAGCAGAAAGATTTTGCAAGCTATTTGCTTGCAATGCACTAATTGCTTTTTTGTCCTTTTTTTTTTTTTTTAACCCAAAAATTCCTCAGCGGAGGGCCTTTTGCCTCAAAGGTCATCTCAGGTTATCTCATGCAGCTTCCCATTTGCTTGAGGTGCAAGCCCACAAATATCTGCTAAAAAACAACTGCAGAAATCTTGCAAATTCATATATCAGTGTGTCTGTCTGGAAATAATCTGACTTGAACTGCGTTGAGCAATGCTGAATTAAAACATCTGAATGATCTTGGGTGGATGAGTTCTCAGTGTAGGTGCTTTAATTAGCTGGTATTGCAATAAAATGTATTTCCTGTGTACCGAGGTTCCAGCTCCCGGACATGTGCTGGTACCATTGAGCAGTGCCACTGGGCACAGCATGTCTGCTTGGTGCTGTGGGTTTTTTTAACACAGAGCAATTCAGAAGCTGGCAGCAGGAATTTGAGGAAGCGTCTTCAAACGCCACAAACAATTATTGTGGCCCTCTTTCACCCCTTTTCCATCAATTTGCTGCCTTCTCAGAACCCTAGGTGAGCTCCGGACCTGTGCAGGAGCTGAAGGTAATCCAGCTGGAAATTGCCTTTATGGTTTGGTAGCACTCTTGGTCCTTCAGTTCCTCTTTCATCAAGGAACAATGGCTGGTGTTATACCAGTTAGGTTTCCTATTTTGCAGCCTGTATCCATGATCACAACCCTGTGTTGCTTAAAGCAGAAGGATGCAATACAGTAGATAGCCTCAATCTACTAAGACCTTCTTTTGAGGACCAATAACCTTACAGAAACTTCTTGTGGTTTTCCACAGAAATAGTATGGAGGAGCCTTTTGTTTGTCTTATAGAGGCTGGCTTTCAATGCATCTGTATCATTGGTGTCTGTTTTTACAACTGCTCCTGGAAGTCAGTGGAGTTACAATTTCTTTGACGCCTGGCTCCCTGCTCATATCTGTCCCCTTTCTTTGAAGAGACAGCTCAACCCTGCATTGAGAACCTCTTGCCATGAAGTCAGCAAAGCAGCGTGCTATCCAGATGTGGCCGGTGGGTATAGCCTGTGGGCTCAATGGGAGACATATCTAAGGGCCATTCAGAGCATGGAGAACAAATTAGGCTTGCTTTTTGGATGCCACTGCTATGTCATTCTCTGCATGCAGCTTCGGGCTTTCCAAGTGGGAAGGAAATGCTTTCATAGGCATCTTCTGCCTCTGGCAGCCATTGGTGTGGCCTGCACTGTACCTATCTGACCTGCCACATCTGATCGAACTGCTATTAATGGGTATTTAGAAAAGTAAAGTACTGCCCTGCTGTACATATTGGTGATGTGAATTACTACCAGATCGGCTGGATCTGCATCTCAGAGAGTTTTTTTAAATGTCTTTTGTATTTTGAAAACTTCTGGATGGTTTCATTGTCAACTGCCAAAAATTTTACGTTGAATGGCGGTTAAATACCTTGTCCCTTGAGGACTGAAGTCGCTGGCCTGGCAAGCAGAGAGTGCTAAAAGGAAGAATTTTCAAGTTCTTGCCCTGCAGAGGCAGCGTGCTCCCTGGCAGGTCCATGGGGAGCACTTGTGTGAGCACAGCCATCACCCTTAGTCCAAAGACGGGTGACAGTAGGAAATAATTACTGTCGTCTTTGGCAGTCTCATTAGAGAGGCCAGGAGTTCAGTGGAGACAGAGAGAGCTCTTTCATGCTCAGCAGCAGAAGACCCAGGACAAAGCCAAGCTGCGGTCAAGGCATGCTGTAGAGAAAGCAGCGATGTTAACGCCTCTTCCTTCCTTGCTTGGTAGATAGGGGCTGGATTGAAATGACCTTTGTCTGGCACTTCTCATGAACACCTCTGAAAGAGATGAAGGTGGCTGGGAATCAGCCCTGTTTTGGCATTGAAAGTATCTCGGTATTCTGCCACTATACAATTGCTTTTTCATGAGTAGGTGGGAGTAAGCGAACTGAAAAAGAAGACTTAGTGCCTTTTTCCACCCCCCCCTTTCTATCATAGCCAAAATCTACAGTCTTTTATGGGGACACTGGAGTCAACTGTGTGCCAGAGGTCAAAGGAGTCACATCTTCAGAAACATGCAGATTGAGCAACCTTCGAAATAGTATGATAGTGCTCTTTTTTGTGGTTGTAGAGGCTATTTATATAGAAATCTTTAAGCCACAGTGACGCAGGATGTGGTGCTAACGCAGTAGCTGAAAGGCAAGCGTTATTCTTGGACACTTTTAGGTGCCATACTTAGCTTAGCAGGGGTTAAGTTTAGAAACAGGAGAGCAGACTGCCAAAGGTAGAGCACTGTTCCTGAAAATGCACTGAAATACCAGGATCAGTTCAGCATGCTGAGTGAAACTCACATCTCCCATAAATGCACGAGATGTGGGGAAGCTCCGTCATCGTGAGGGGATGCAGCTCTCCTCTAACCCAGCAGCAGTTTTAATGACTGACCCTTTAAGTGGACGAGACTGGGGTTCCCTCGTTTGCAGTGATGAAGGTGTCTAATGTATTCTGAATTTTTCCCTTGCTTTGCTTTTTGCCTGCTTGTCCTGACCTAGTGACATAAAACAGAACTGTGCAAAGCATCACTCCCCCAGTGGTTGCGTTCCCAGGATTTTCCACAGCTGTGTATTGGTGAGAGAAAAAAATAGCTGAAGATGCACCCTTTTTCCCCCCAGTATAATGCATGGTTTGGCAATGTGATTCTTGAAGCTGTGAGTTGAAATAAAGGCTAAATTTTATCAATGTTGTCTTTGTTTGCCTGAAGGCTTTAAATTGATACAGATTCTGTGATGGTAAATACAAAGGAAATCAGAGAGAAGCCGCCACTGGAATCCAGATATTTGCCACCAGCAATGAAACATTTCCAGATTTGTTCACTGTGTTTCCCATTTTAAGTATGGGAAATACTGTTGTTACTGCAGTAAAATCATATGCTGCAGGACGGTAAACACCCTTCTGACAGGGGAAAAAATTCCCCACAGTACCCTGTGCAATGCTTCTTTCTTCATAACAATATGAACGAGAATAATATGAAGCCATAGACAGGCTTCATAGACATTGATAAAATACTAATCTTTCATTCACCCTGACACCTAAGACTTAAGTTACAGTATAATGGCACCTTGTCCAGATAGGGAAAATTAGATGTTCCAAGGGAAATCAGAGGCGTCTGTGAGAACCCGCAGGTAGCTGCAGCCCTTTAAACCACATTTCGTCTTCAGTGTGTAAGTATAGACCAAAAGCTGGGGTTTTTGCCCAAGTTATCAGCCTCATCTAGGCAGGTTTAAACAAGTACATATAGAATTAAGTGCTAAAACCTGGAATCTACCCTTCTGAGAAGATGCCAGTATGTATTTACCACAAGCAAAATTTGGGTGGTTCTTCACTCATTGTTTCTCTGGTGAAGTGCAGTGCTGCGTCTGTCTCCTGTCATGAGGCTTCATCCTTCCTCTGCTTTATCATTGCTATTTGTAAGCACCTTGCTGGTAGTCTGATAGCCTGAACAACGTCTGTATGGCTATCCTAACATATCTAAAAGACAGACTGGTTCCCCAGAAGATTTATTCTGGAGTGACATCCCTGTAACCAAGAGGGGCTTTTCCCTTGTTGTCCACTGAAGCTTGGGCTCTTTGTTTTCCCAGAGAAGCACAGCTGCCATTGTGGATTCTCCTTCTTAAAACTGTTTTGTGTAACTGGACTTAATGCAGTTGCCTTGAGGGGTATCTACCACAGCTTAAGCAGCTATCTATAATCAGATAAATTGCAGTATGCCTATATAAAAATAAAAGGGCACAGTTTTCTTGCAGTTGAGGTAGAGCTGGTATATAATACAGTCATTTCAAGTATCTCTATCTTTTTG
>JAOXJM010000019.1:70170904-70197891 GCA_026413425.1 Tringa solitaria
ACAAGATGATCTTGAAGGTCCCTTCCAACCTAGAGGATTCTGTGATTCTGTGACCTGGACAGGCAGTGGGCCCGAGCCAACCTCATGAGGTTTAATGAGGCCAAGTGCAAGGTCCTGTATGTGGGTTGGGGTAATCCCAAGCACAAATACAGGCTGGGCAGAGAATAGCTGGAGAGCAGCCCTGAGGAGACGGACTTGAGGGTGTTGGTTGATGAGAAGCTTAACATGAGCTGGCAATGCACACTGGCAATCCAGAAAGCCTACCATACCCCAGGCTGCATCAAAAGAATTGCGGCCAGCAGGTCAAAGGAGGTCATTCTGTCCCTCTACACCTCTCTGGTAAGACCTCATCTGGAGTACTGTGTCCAACTCTGGGGCCTTCAGCGTAAGGACATGGACTTTTTGGAGCACGTCCAGAGGAGGGCCACGAAGATGATCAGAGGGCCGGAACACCTCTCCTATGAAGACAGGGTGAGAAAGTTGGGGTGGTTCATTCCGGAGAAGAGAAGGCTCTGGGGAGACATTATAGCAGCTTTGCAGTATCTGAAAGGGGCCTAGAAGAAAGCTGGAGAGGGACTTTTTACAAGGGCATAGTGATAGGACAAGGGCTAGTGGCTTCAAACTGGAAGAGGGGAGATTTAGATTAGATATGAGGAAGAAATTCTTTACTCTGAGGGTGGTGACATAGTGGAACAGGTTGCCCAGAGAAGTTGTGGATGGATGCCCCATCCCTGGAAGTGTTCAAGGCCAGGTTGGATGGGGCTTTGAGCAACTTGATCTAGGGGAAGTTGTCGCTGCCCATGGAAGGTGTGTGGGAACTAGATGATCTTTGAGGTCCTTTCCAACACAAATCATTTTATGATTCTATAAAAGCAACAATTTTGCACTCAGTCAAAAACTGTAGAAAGAATGTGTTACAAATATCTCACTCATTCAAAATTCATACAGCTTCCCTAAATAAAGACACATTGAATAAATGAAGGGGCTTTGATAGCACTATTTTAAGCAAGACCATTCTTACTGGCACTCTGCATGCTGCTCTCCCTGGCCTGGGGTATTTTTCAAGGACCGCCTTTTACAGTCATCCTCCCCAAGCCTTTTGGAGTCTGTGGATGGATAGGCAAGACTTTCATATCTAAAGTTCTGCAGAATTTGCCAAACAGTTTAGGATTATTTTACCTTTGTTAATCTGGTCCATATGTGGTAGTCACGTTTTATTTTTCACATAAAAATTCCATGGGTGGAAGCAAACCTTACCCCAATGCTCACTGTTTCCAGCAGAAACTACAAAAAACAGCAACAACTGTGTTTTCATCCATCAAGAACTATAAGCTATTTTGTAGTAATGTTGTGGCAAAACTGGGGAAAATGATGTCAGACTAGAATTAGAAGGATCACTCCTACACTCCGTATGTTTATGGGGTGATAAATTATTTTCATGGATCTTTTTGCATATGTAATAATTCAGTATTCATTTTAGATTTCATTCTCTAATATTTGTATCTGGGGAAACAATGCATAGCTATCAATAAGCACTATTTCATGCAAGGCTTATCTCTATGCATGCTATGCACAGGATAATAGGCAGCATGATAAGGAGGGTCATTGATACAGCTTACAGATGGCCAGGGCATGAAGAAGTGGAGTTGTGTTGCAGCTGGTGAACTTGCCCCTCAGCTAGCATAGCAAGTGGCTTTCCCTGCTGAGGGTGGGATTGTATCGGGATGTGGAAAATGCCGGACACTTTTGTAGCCCTTTTTGGCTATGATTTTGTAAATAAAGCAAAATCACCTACCCATCGCATTGCTTTCAGCCTGCAGAAAGTGCAGTGAGACCCTTCGTCCTGCTGGCAACTGGCAGTGATGCTTAGTGTCCTTTCCTCTCTCTTTGGGACATATTTGTCCCAGCATGGTGGCCGCCCATCACAAATGCCACTCTGAGAAAGGGAGGGGATTTGGAGAGGACAGCAGGTAGACAAGGGGAGGTCAGCAACAGCAGCAAAACGTAAATGTCCCTGCAGTTCAGCTGGAGTGAGTCTTTTCTGTCTGAGATGGCAGCACTTTATCTTCTTTCTGCAATCTTAACGAAGCTGCAAACACGAGCAAGACCTTTTCTTCACCTTTCTCTCCTCTTACTCCCTAAAAGAGTATTCCTCATACTTCCCTGTATGAGGAATTTGCAGGGTGAGCGTGAGGTCACACCAGAAAACAGTAAAGTCAGGATCAACACCCAAGATGGGTGGAAGAGGGCACGTGGAGGGGACACGATGTGGTTAAGCAGAAGAAAAGGGATGTCTTAACATTGACAAAAGCATTGACAAAAGCTGCATCCCACTGGAGCCTCCGAGGTCGGCGGTATTGACAGGAGCAGAAGTGCTTCTTTTGCCGTTGTGAGTTAGAGGAAAATAAACTTAATGGAATAAATACAGACTCACACTGTCCAAGGCAAAAGTTTAAAAAAAAAAAAAAAGCAGCTTGGGAACTGCTTTGCCTGCTAACCTGAGAAGTTGCACGTGTAGCCATCCAGTCTGGTCACTGGGAGGTGGCCATGTGCAGTTCCTGGGCGTGCAGACTGGGTGTTGGAGGTGGACTTGCATCCTTGAGCTGCTGCCCACCCCCGGGACAGCAGAGGGACACCACGGTCCCAGGGACCTACCAGGAAGGGGGTGGCAGGCAAGCCTCGCTATGCTTCTCCATGCCACCTCCTGCCAAGGCTGGCGCCAGGCAGTCCATGGGGCCTGGGTGACTGTGCCTCCAGCATGTTGTTTGTGAACTTCTTACATCCTCCCCAGAGCAAAGCCTAACGCAAAAACATACTGGAGTTGATCAGTGTCCTGCGAAAACAAGACTCTCTTTCCACCTGCGGCAGCAATAAACCAACTTGATCTGCAGCCCTAGGGTAAAGCTGGACCAAATGCTCTTGCCATGCCTGTAGAGGGACAGTTGCTTGCAAGACAATTCTTCAAACCTGGGTTTGGATCTGTGAAGTGTCTGCCTTTTACAAAAAAAAAAAAAAAAAAAAAAAAAGAAAGCTCCACAAGACTAACTGACAATGTTTTTCCCCCCCTCTTCAACCTCTTTTCCATGTCAAATCCTCTGGGCGTGTCTGCTTCTCTGAAGTGTGGCTGTTACTTGCTTTGGTTCTTACCATATTTTTGTAAATACAAGCATCTAAGACAGTTTTCACCAGTGGGACAAAAAGTTACCCCAAATAGTCAGTGCTTAGTGATAAACAAAAGCAGCGAGCATGCTTGACTGCCATAGCACAGAGGTGATCTGTCATTCAAGTGCAGCCTTAAATTAATATTTCTGTGGTTTAAGAGACTATTTCTCTTGTATCTTTTTTTCCTAATTTATCTTTCTGCAGTTTGTTGTGTTGATTTTGCAAACATTCCTGAGAGGAGGAAGGACCCAGTAAGGAGTGACTAGTTCATCAGTGTTTATTCTCATGCAGCTTGTTTCTTTTCTGATGCTGATTTTTGGAGTTGTTTTCTCTTTTGTGTCTCTAGTCACT
Source organism: Tringa solitaria (assembly GCA_026413425.1). Lineage (NCBI taxonomy): Eukaryota > Metazoa > Chordata > Aves > Charadriiformes > Scolopacidae > Tringa > Tringa solitaria. The sequence continues at coordinate 70,174,418 of JAOXJM010000019.1, forward strand.
CATTTTTGTGTGATTTATCATGGCGGGTTTCATACGCCTACTGCCCACAACCATTTTACTCTCTTGCAATCAAATCTGGCTGTGGGGCCATGCCATGCTTACCCAAGAGTTTCCAAGCCTGCTCTGTTGTAACTTAGATTTTCTGCTGTAAAATGTGCTTCTCAGTCAATAGGGAGTCTTCCTCTCTTGTCTCCTTATATATTTTTAGAAGATGGAGTGCCGTTTCTCTGATTCCCTCAAGCTTTCCTATCTCATGGCAAGCCATTCACCTCTCAGCCTGATGGGCATTTCTTCCCCAGCCGGCCCTCTCTTGCCTGACCTAGGCAGACCTAGGCTGTGCACCACAGAGGTATTCTTCCTGCTACAACTGAAGAGCTCAGTCAGCTTCATGTACTGCCAGCACCTCTAAGGACTGCCAGGATTGGAGGTGTCACCCCAAGGTGCTATCTGTCCAGGCAACGGTACTCTACAACCACCCAAGCACATCCCATCAGTGACTTTATTCATGCATGTTGGGCTCTCCTGGTGCCACGGCATGACAAGGACATACCCATGAAGATGAGCAGATTTGATTCACTGACTGCAATAGATCTGCTTTGTCATTGTCATTGTAACGTAGATTTGACTGAGTTTTGAAAATGTTAAGGTGCACCTGGAAATTGCTTCCACTGTACTTTGAGCTGCTCTGTTCCTGAGCAGAAAAACACATCAAGATTGTGGTGTATGCTTAAGGCAGTGTATGGCAGCAGGGAGCTTTTGGATCTCATTGTTTTATTAGATATGATATTTTTAGATCTTCATTCTTGGTGAAATCAATGCACAACAGATTTCTGGAAATCAAATTTCTGGAAGAATTTAACCTCACTTTTAGCTTAGTATCACTTTACTTTGACAAATACTCCAACTAAGAAGTAGAAAAAAAAACTTTCAAGCTTTTTTTTCCTTCCAGGGAAAGAATTGCATGTTTATCAGATGACATTTCTTAAACCTGAAATAATAGGAACCTGACATTTTTATGTTCTTTGCATTATACCTAACCCATACATGCCTTTACAGTGAGCGATGCTTTCCAGTATTTTCCAGTGTACTGACAGTTAAATAACAAGTGAGAAAACCAGAGCCATTGTTTGTGTCACCATTTGCAAGCACTTAACGTAATAAGCCGCAGGACCCAGTAGCATGGTGGGAAGTTTTGCTAGGAAAATCCCAGGGGCTAAAGTAAAACAAAACCCACTAGACTGAATGGGGCTGGCTTCAGTGGCTTTAACTTCCCAGTAACAAATGAGCCCTCTGTTCGGAAGCCTGAGGCTATCTGTGCTTGCACAAAGGTGCAGGCCTGGGTGCTGTGTGCTCCTCTGCCACCGCTATTGACATGTGAAGGACACTGGAAAAGTCAGTCTGGTCTGCAGCTGGGGGCCAGGGCAGCAGAAAGCCCACCTTAGCCAAACAGTTCTGGAACTGGGGACCGTGGGTTCCTCCTCCTCTCAACACCTTGGCTGCTAGCGCGTCAGTGACCCAGCTCCAGGCCTGGCATGAACAGCAGGATGGCAACTTGTGGAATAATGGCTTCCATTCTCTTCCAGAGCTGGGTGGGAAGGCAGTCCTTCGTTTTTATCTTTTTCCAGTGTAGCGATGGCTGCACAGAGCATTGAGTTGCTTGCGCAACCCCAGGCCACTTTTTCTTTAGCGCAACCATGTCAAGCCTTAGCATGTAGGTTGTTGGACCTGTCTGAGATACTGAGAAGCCCAGAGAGGCTCAAAAACTCCACCTTAGACCAGTGTTCAGTGTCTTTGGCTGCGTGTGGAATTCTGTCAAAGACTTTGGGGCTTTTTCAGGAGTAAATGCCTACCTGACTCCCTGTACTGCTTATTCTTGTTGCTCCTTTTAACATACCCCAAAATGATAGCAACAGAATGTTCTATTTGACATACTTAGTTTCTTAACAACAGAATTAAAAAAATACAACAACAAAAATTGTTGGAAAATTGGAAGCTTTCAATTGCAACTTTGAACAAAGCTAGGAGAGCTTTCCTGTCAGCCCCATTGTTCCCAAATTGGTCTTTTCTGCTACAGGCCTGGTGAGGATGCTGTCATCGTCTTTTGTCCTTGACTGTAGATCCCATGACTTGCAGTGTTCCCGTCTCTGATGTTGTTCTCCCGAGGCAGCCTATAATGAAGAAAATACATACACAAGCTGCAACATAGTCCACCGCTGCCTCACAAGATAGGAGGTTGAATACAACATGCACAGTTTCAGCAGTGAGTGGTTGAATTTGAAAAATTGTCTTGGTTTCTGCAGGAACCAGCTCAGCAGAGCAGCTCCGTGCAGAGGGCAGCCTCTGTATCCACCCGGATAATCCTGCAAATAAAAAGATGCAGTTTTCTACTGTTCTGGGAATAGGTACAATGAAGGGACAAAAGGCCGTAGTCCTTTGCATGGCTTTAAAGTGCTCTTTTCTAGGATTGTTGGAACCTGAAAGAGTTGCAGACAAAAGCTATGAAGTAGACTCCTGCGTTTGATGTCACCCTGGCGTGGGAGAGTTTCATCCCTATTCTGTAAAATTGCTGCCAGCCCTTAACAAAGTCATTTGGCCAAAGACATCGGTGCTTTGAACTGGCAGCTGGCAGCTCACCTCCCAGCTTCCTACCCATTGCGACTTTTGTTGGTCAACAAAGTGATAGGCATTGAGTGGCACTGTGGCACCATCACTGGCAAGCAAGCTCAGTTTAGGGATGCTTTTTGGTCTGTAGGAAGCCTGTGTGTGGTTGCCTGGTTGTCAACCGGTGTCTGTAGCTTGGCACACCCTGTGTGTTTGCAGAGCCCTTTGGAAAATGTTCTTCTGTTTGATCTAGGTGGGTTTGGTATCCAAACAGAAAGGTGTCTGCACAGCTTGCAGCCGCCACTGCCCAGGCTAGAAATAGCTGGCACCTTCTTGGCAGGCACGGCGAAAAGGCCGGGTGCTGTGGAGACTGACTGTAGTCAGCTGCTAGACCTGCAGAGAGCATCGCTGCAGAAAAGAAAAAAATATGGAGGCAGCATGTTAACAAATAAATAGCACAGGGACAGGAGAATCTGTTTGAAAATAGCACTCGTCCGGGTAGTGCTGGGAAGCCCTTATTGCTGCTGCCGGCGCTAAGCCTGCCTGCCAATGATAAGACTTAGGTTTCCACCTCAGCCAAGTATGTCAGCCTGGAAAATCTCAGGAGCACCATCTTTGTTCTGACACGATTGGTGTGTAAGGGCTTCCCCAGCGCTGCGTATGTTTAAAACATCTTTAATCTTGCAAGAAGTTAGCATTTTCGTTTAACTCGGTACTCCCAATAAAGCACAAGGCATTTGGTTTCATTTCTGAGCTCCGAATTTTGTTCTGGGCTTTATCCCGCCTCAGAGCTTTGCAAAGCAGAGAAAGGAGGGGGAAGCATTTTAATCAGGGTAAGGCTCTTTGGCATTTACACTATTGAAGCCTGAGGAGCCTCTGAATTTCTGTTGAATAGGGCCCTAAGAAAAGAAGTAGATCTGTTGAAGGATGACATTTCAGTGCATGAAGGATGTGTGTTTAGGACTTTCCATTACATAATGGGGCTGAAATGGATTAACAAGACCCAGGCTTTCTTTTTCTTGAGAATTGCTGCCTGCACCACTCTTTTTCTATTACTGATGCTTCAGTCACAGCACTCACAGAAAGGTTTTCTTTGTTGTTATTAGTTTGAGAAGTAAATTGCAGCATTGTTTCTCCTGATCAAGAGATTGATTAGTCAGAGATCTCTAGCTGAAGGGAAAAAATGTTCCTCATTATCAACTTTAAATGCAAATGTATTTGCCAAGCAGAGAACTTTTCAGATGGTGAGTGGGGGGGGGAATGCCTTGCTCTTTTGATGTGCTGCCCATAACCATTTACACATTTTTGAAAGGCAGACCTCTCATCAGGTCAGTGAAGAAATAGTGTGGGAAAGATACTCTTGAAAGAGAAAATTAACCATTGCCGCTTTCATTTGGGGGGTTCTCATAGTGTCCTGACGGGTAACGGTGCATTAGTAAATTTGTGGGGTTTTTTGTGTTTTGTCCGCTCTTTCTCTCCCTAGGTGCTTTCATAATTTGCTGGACCCCAGGATTAGTCTTGCTGCTCCTCGATGTTTGCTGTCCCCAGTGCAACGTCCTGGCCTATGAAAAATTCTTCCTGCTCCTGGCGGAGTTCAACTCCGCCATGAACCCCATCATCTACTCCTACCGGGACAAGGAGATGAGCGCCACCTTCAAGCAGATCCTCTGCTGCCAGCGCAGCGAGAGCGCCAACGGCCCCACCGAAGGCTCAGACCGGTCGGCGTCTTCACTCAACCACACCATCTTGGCTGGTGTCCACAGCAACGACCACTCGGTGGTGTAGAACCGCGGGCCAGCCCGCGTGGCCGAGGGAGAGCGGCGGGCTGACACCGCGGCGTGGGGTGGGCGCTCGGCCCCGGGGAAGGTAACCCACTCACAAGGTTTTCTCAAACACTAATGGACTACAAGTGCTTCTCTTTGCAGGGAGCCCGACACACCGGCGCGGTCCGACCCCGTCCGCAGGACTGGCCGTGCGGCAAGGCCTTTGATTTCTGCTTTCAAAAAGTAGAAGGCAGATGCCTTGTGGTGGGAGGTCGTTGGTAGCCCATGGAAAGCCTCCCTGAGACTTCGTCGGACTTCGCTGCATCTTGGTGCCAGTCTGAATCAACTCTGATTAATTAAGCTTATACCTGCTTCACTGCATTTACATGTAGCCACTTAGTCTTTTTAAAAAGGGAGTAAAGGGGATAAAAGTATGCCTATCATTTAATAGACATGTAATATTTATCACCATCAGCATGCTTGTGATGAACATTTTCTGTGCAGGGAGTAAAAATTTGCTCTAGTCTTCATATTCTTAGCCACACTGCCATAACTACAGTAAAAACAAAAGTATTTTTTTCTAATACAGGCAACAGGAAGATGATGGAAACTGACTCTTCTTATCTTCATTACTGGTGTTAGAGAGCATGCATGTTCTGTGTGTATGCAGATTGTTTTAATTATGGGAAAAAAAAAAAAAAGCTCATTGTAATGTCTGCAGGAAAGTAGAAAAGCATAGACTGTATTCCAGTGTTTGTTTAGATAATGAAATAAACAGTACTCTAGTCACAAGGTATTTAACGTTCTTCTTTGAAGTGCAGTATGAAATGTGTAACACATGAGGGGTCCCAACTTTTTCATGGACAAGTTCTTAAAGCAGGACACATCCCTAAGGCTCTTAAAGGGCTACAGTCAGGTTGGTAGATTTTAAAAGAAAATGTATTTGTGGCATTGGAATGTTTTTCTTGTACATGGCAGAAAGCAAAGGGATTTTTAACATGAAAAAAAGTATGTTTTGATGGAAACTTCCCTGTAATTGAAAACAAAACACCCTCTGCATTTTTGCACAGAGAAATATTTGTAGGGTATCCTTTAAATGATGTACCCTTCATTTCAAAAGCAGTGGGCTACTAAAAGCCAAGGTACAATTTTGCTTTGTAAAGTCAAGACAACAGATGTAGTAGTCTATTGCAAATGACTGGATTGTGCTCCATATGATAGCCACACATGCACATTGTTATGAATAGCTAAGCTAACGGATGGATTTTTCATATGTGGCTGTTCAGAAAAGAAATGCCACTTATGTGAATCTCAGTCACCAAGAATCAGTGACATTAATCAAAACTTCTTTACAGGAGTAAATGGGAGCAAAGATGGGATCTTGCTGATAAAAAACTTGGGACCTTTCTCTGAGAAACTGTGTGTTCTCCTAGTAATGTAAAATGTATCAACAGTAAATTACTAGGGCCATTTTCCTCATTGTAATTTGCCTCTATAATGAAAAAAAAAATCAGAGGTGTATTCATCAATGTAATATACTGGAATATAACATAAGGGACAATATTCTCCCATTTGGGAAGGGAAAAAAGGGAGGGTAGAGGGTTATCCTAGCAAAAAGCAGAGTTTTTAGCATCTCTTGCTTGGAAGAGACGCTTGGATTATATGCTTCCAAGCATAAAATTGCTTGGAAAAGGCAGTTCCTTGCTGAGGGAGGGAAGACCAGCAAGTGACCAAAAAGCATCTCCGCTGAAGAAAGTGAGAGTTTTGCCACTGCTTTCAGTAAAACTGAATTTGCCTTTACTGTCAAGCCAAATTTGTGTGGACACTGTGGAAGATGGAGTGTGCAGAGGGGATAAGTGCAGGATTATGTGCCAGTTGACTAAGGTATTGAATGTCACACTTACTTTGGAGAAAACAGCTCTTTTTTTCTGCCTGTTCGAGAGCAAGTGAATGTAAATGTTGATCAGGGGTTTTTCCACATATCTTCATTGAGAAGGAGAAGAACAAGCTGTATGAACTTTTTCATTTAAAAGCATCTCCTTGCTAAGAAACTTGCTAAGTTTGCTTAGTGCCTGCATGATGTTTGAGCTAGTGCAGGTAAGCAGAAGAATGGAGAGGGTAAGAGTGCCTCCAAAAACAGGGGACATCTGCCTGAGAAACAATTTCCTTTTCTCTAGAGTGCTCAGAGTTGCTTTCTTCCCTGGATCCATGGAGGTCACTTTTTCCCTTCCCTGACTTCCCCACAAAAGAAGGACATCGTAGACACTTTATTTCTGGGGGGAGTTGCCTTTTCCAAGTGTCCTTTTTACTGCTGTTTGCGTGCTCTTTATTGAATCTCCCCTGCGTCAGGTGGGAGGATGATGGTAGGAAACAGCAGCAAATCATTCACCTCAGTTTACCGTGCTGAAAGCGTGGTGGCTTTGGAGAAGCTGCAGGTGAATAATCTTAAACCAGGGGCGCAATTGTTCATGGCACGTGGGTGGATCTAGAGTCCCCTTGTGAACGCGGATGCCCATGGAGGCTTTTCTCGTTGTAATTGCGACAGGAGGCAGTTGCTGCCCAGGTACATTGACCAGCCCTTCTCCAAGGAAGCACTCGACAATTCAAGAAGAACTTGTAACAGCAGTTAACTTTCAGTCGCGGGGTAGGTCAATCCGGGAGCACTTCTGGCAGCAGGTGGCTTTTTCTTCTAAAAGGTAAAATGCAGGGCTTTAGATCAAAGGCAACAGGCTGCAAGCACTGCTTGTACGATTCCACTAGGGGAACTCACTGAGCATGTGGCTGCTGTTTAAAAACTTAATTAGTGTTTTGTTTTGTTGACATGATCTCCCTATATCCTTGAGAAATCTGATCTGTGGATTGAGTGTTTCTTTGCAAGCTAACAAAATTAAAGCTGCTGTGAGCAAAGAGAATAAAAACAAGAGCTTGGAATAGAAGGAATCATTTTCTCTCTTCTTTAGAATGGTTCCCTTGCCACTTGGTTTCGTCTCAGACTTCTTTTAACTTTTGCTTCTCTGTTCAGATTTTCCAGCTTCATTGCACAGTTGTAGAACTCACTTCTGCTATGTGAAAACATGGTGCAAAGTACTTAGGGGAAAAAATTGCTCCACTTATTTTTACTTATCTCAAATCCTTCAAAAGGTTTTAGAAGACTTCTTAAAATACCAGCAGTCCTCCCACAGTCATTAAAATTCTTCTGTTGCTGGCTGCCTCTTTCCAAGGAAATCCTCTTGAAGTTAAAATGTGATGGTATTTGTTTCAGCAACTGTAGCAGCAAGGAGTTGTGTATTAAAAGGAATATGGCTGATGAAATCATTTGCAGGTCAAAGGAAACATGTGTTTCCTACTTTGTGTTTTCAGTGGCAGGAAAAGTCTAAAAATTAATTTAAAAGATTGCTTTTGAGTGAAGAATTATTACATAAAGTTTTACTCCCTGTTGCTGTCACATTTAAGAAGCTTGGTGACCCATTGGTCCACAGAGCTGTTAATCACAGCATTTACATGAGAATACATTCTGTGTTTGACACACACTGCATTTCTTTCAACCTCTTTTTTGCTGCATGTTCTCTGAGATCTCTTGGTAGCTTCAGGCTGGCTGTTAACTGAGATGATCTAAGCTGGGCAGATAGCTGGCACAAGGAGGAAGGGCAGACCAATTAAGAGCTTTTTCAGTGATTCCTAAAACCATGGACACCTGTCTGTCCATAGTGCACCAGTAAAAGTGTTTTTTAAATAGTTGCCCCAAGATGACCATTGGTTTTTTTTAACTCTGTCTTTCCCACTAGTCACAGCTCTGACTTAAACAAGCTGGCAGCAAAGGCTTGGTGTAGGTCACTGGGTGAAGAAGAAAGGACATACTATGTTCATAGTACAAACTAAGCCTGAGTAACTAGGGTGTCAAAGGGGAGAGGACTTTAATGTTGAGTATCTTAGTTCTGCTTCCCTTCCAAAGTAACTTTTCAATATCAGCATAAATTTCTCTCAGTATGGCATTGCACTGAGATGAAACTTTTCAGGTCACGCTGAGGAGTATGTCTTTTAGTCTTTACCTCTGGTGCTCAGGAGCATTGGCCATGGTCAGTCTGGGTCCCAGGAGCAATCTGTCATGGGAAAATCAAGTGGGCTCTGCTTCTGAAACAAGTTTTATATCTTCTGACTCCTGCATTGCCCCAGAGGTATGCTACCACATACCAGGTTTATCTACTGTAAAGCCAGCTGGGGTTCCTCTCTGTGACACTGCCATCACCAGCTCTGTTCTCACTGCAGTAGGTGTCCACAGACCAAAACCACGCAGCACTTTCTCTACAAGAAGTAAAAGCCCACCCAGCAGGTTGTTCTCCCCAGATTGGATTAAAGAGGACACCGCCAGCTGGAGAGGCTTTGATGCAAACATCCGTGATCTGTCTTTCAATCACTGTGAATCAGGATGATGCAAAGCAGAGCTGGCAAAGCCATTTCTTCAGGGCATCATCCCCACACCGTGACGAGGTGTGGCCCAGGCCTGGTTGTACCTGTCATTCCTTTGGGTCGCTCCTGACCGTGAGGCAGGATGGAGCTGGCAGAGATCAGCCTTAGCAGACTCACTCTTTTCCACCTGCTGCAGAAGTAATGTAGCCCAAATAACAGGCTTTTCCTTTCTGGGCCTCTTAAGGGCTTTCCTTTTGAGCAATTTGCAATTGCAAGTCTACCTGTCACATCCTTTCCGATCAGTTCTTGCCGTTAGCAATCAGTCCATGCTACATCCTGGTGTCCATATAGAGCAGCTTTGCAACTGCAGTCTTATTTGTTCAGCCAAATTGCCCAGGCTTCACTGGGTAGTTGGAAAGGCCATTTCCAATAGGCAGATAGCTTAAAGGGTATTAACTCTCACACCTGTCCAGTGATGCCTCCTCAAGAAAAGGTGCTCTTATCTTTCCTACCATTTTCTACTTGTAGAGGATTTTCCAGTAAGTTATCACCCAACTCCAGTTTTCTAAGTCTATCAATGAGAAAAACAGAGGTTGATATGAAAAAAAAAAAAAAACAGTCATAAAACCAAACAAGAATATTAAACTATGCCACTGTCTTCTGTGGTATATGGAAATCCAACCCACTGATAAGCTGCCAGCATTTTAACAAGAGCCTTCATGAAATGTTCCCAATTTGCCTGTGATAAACTTCTGATAACCAGAAGTGTATGTGGGAGACTCAGGAATCTGTTCATTTGTTTTCCTGTTTAAACAAAGCTATGTTTATAACTCACAAGAATGGAGAGAGCCAATGAGGTTTGGAAAACAATTTTGCTATTAAGTGCACTTACTGTAAATGTTTAGAGGTTGTATCTAGTACAATAAAGTATTTAGCATGTGTGATAATTGAGTGTTGAAGAAATAGCCTTTGTCGGGAGAGCTGGTATTTTGGGTGTGGAGAGGAATTATTCAAAAAGCGTGTCTGGAGGTACGGGCAGGTCTGTTCCAAGAGATAGCGTAAGGCTGAAACACAGGGACAAGAAAGGGACAGGTTATCTTAAGTAAATCTCTTAATAATCAGTCCTGTTCCTGACTTCTACCTGTCCACCTTCTTCAAGTCCACATTTGCACCTTTTAACCCTAGGCCTCTTCTTGTTGCTACAGAGAAAAAGTTTCCTGCACAGAGAAAACAAATCTGCTGCTTCTTTTCCCTCTCCCTCTTCTTTCCTTTCTCCCTCTTCCCTTTCACTTTTCCTTTCTCCCTCCCTTTGCACTTCCTTTCCTTTTTTGCTGTACATGGACATGTTTGTCCTAAAATGTGTTCCCGGTTTTCATTTAACCGTAGAAGGTCATACATTGACTAAAGCAAAGCCGGTTGGCTTATATATAGAAATGAATGTGTACACACACAAATTTGCAAAGCCATAGGGAGGAGGAAGAACTGGGGTGGGGAGCAGGGTTGGGGGCTGAAAGATATGTTTGAGCATAGCTGGTTTAAGACGCTATTTTTATGCTAATTCCTACTTCACATTTTGAAGAAAAGAGGTCTTAGGTAAAGGGTTGATTAATCCCCTGCCTTTTGCTAAAGAAGCTAATTGCTTACTTACAGAAAGAAACCAAGTGTCTGCTTGAGCAAAATAACAGAAAATAAAGTTGTCATTCCTCTGGTAAAATTGCAGTTCTAATCACACAGGGCATTATTAAGTACAGAAATGTAAAAAGGGAAGGGTTTAATTTTTTACTCTCCTAAAACCGTGGTGATTCATGACTAATGCCCTGGTGCTGGGCTTTCCAAGACATGGCATGTGTAATGTAAAGCAGCCCCATAGAGCTTGATTGCTGGACATAACGAGCAGAAAGCCAAAACATACAACTGCTAAATAAATCACACCTCGTGAAAACACACTGCAATGCCTCTGGGATTTTTTGTTTTAAGCCCTGGATCACCATTTGCTGGCAAAGTCAGCAGTGTTTGTATGGCAATCTGTTAATATTAAATACACAGCATGTGCAGGGATGCAGGACGCAGCCTCAGCACACAGCGGGCAGGACACAGAGCAGGAGCTTGGAGAGCCACCACGTTTGGCATGATAATGCCCAGAGCACCCAGCACACTCCCCTAGCATGGCACAGGCCAACCCCACCATCCTGCTTCGTGCCTTTTGAGAGCTGTCCCACCAGGCCAGGTGTGGCTGAGAGGACAGGACTGCTGCAGATCAGCTGGTCCCGGGAGGATAGGATGTGCATCAGCCTCTTCCATTTTTGTCTAAAGCTTTCCTTTTCTTAACCACTTAGTCTTCACATGGTTATGGATCTGCTGCTCCCTCCTGCCATCATTGCACACTCAACCTCTTGCCGGAATTCCTTGTTGCCCCTCCACAAGCTCCTCACTTGTGCTGCTTTTCTGTGCATCTTCTCCAGGTAGCCTAAACCATCTCTGAAATAAGCTGCAAGGTGAACACCAGGTGCTTTCCACCACATATATGGTTTCCTTGTAATTCCCCGGGGCATGAGGTAGGAGATAAATACAATACATAGAGAACAGAGAAGGGAAAAGTTGTGGGGAGGGAGGGACAACAAAAGGGAAAGAACCCCTTATCTTCTGTGTGGGATTTGGTTTATGATCCTTTGAAAGGCTTTCTGGCAAGTTCAGGAAAGGATTTTGGATTGTGGGGTTTTTTTTTCCTCCTGTAAAGAATACCCTTTACGTGGCTTTTTTATTTTTTTGTCTGATCGAAGACTGTTGTTTTAGGTGTATTTCATTTATTAAGAGCTCAAAAGGCCAACTGAAACAAGAAGCCTTACCATTTCCCACCCACACTCAACACAAAGTTAAACTGCATTTATATAAATGATGTTTTACCACTAAAAGATTGAAGGATGCTTCAAGGACTGACATAGGTTATTTTTTTTCACTTCTCCATTTTTCCAAGGTTCATGATATCTGGATATTTTAATGCTTGTTCTACCACAGATTTTGAAGTTTGTACATTCTTCTTGTCCTCAAGTGTCTCTTTGCAATCCCACTTTTTCAAAATATGTAAACACTCCTTAGTTCAAGGGAGTTACTCAAAAATGTGCCTGGTTTGAGCTAGTCCAGCTGCTCTTGCCTTCCAGACCCCTCTCCTGTTTGCTCACAGCGAGGTCTGATTTTAAGCCACAACTAGATGCTAGCAAGTGACAATTATTTTGTTTAGAAATTCTTGTGTCAAGGGAGATGCCAATATCATGTATATGTCCTTACAGCTAATGCAATATGCTGCAGGCAAGCTGGCTGCCCCTATGGCATTTCTTAAAGAGGCACATCAGGAAAACAAACTTTCCTGAGCTGGACTGGGTTAAGGGTTTGAAAGATGACCGACCTTCCTTTTATTTTTGAAACATCATTCCTACATCTTTGCATGAACACGCTTAGGAGTGAGCTGTTGTTTAGTCTTCAGATCATCTGTCCTTCTCCTGCAGTTCAGAGATATGCACACTATCTGTGGCCTTGGTCCCCCCAGCAGTGTCAGTGGAAACAGTGGTGGGACAAGGAGTGCTTGACCTGGGACACGCGCAGGGGCAAAAGGAGGAGAAGGTTCATCAAAGGGCTCAGGAACAGTTTGGCTCTGGCCAGCACTGGCTTGCACTGACCCACTGGTATCAACAATGACCTGTGGGCCCCTAGACCCCAGTTTGGCAGTGCTGACTGCTCATTTTGGAGGTCACCAATACACAGGAGGAGGAGGAGCAAGAGGAAGAGGAGGAGCAGGGTTCTGAGCCCATGTCTGAGGAAGAGAAGGGTGAAATCATGCTACTGTAGACATCTGCAGAAGTCTGGTTCTTTGCATTACTTGTACTTGTGGCTCTTTTTCCCTTCCATGTCACTTAGTTTATCTATCTCAGATGTCCAGGTGGGAACATCCCTCTGGGGGCGTAAAGTATCCAGCACATGGGGGCCCTACAACAAACTTGGACTTTTTGGGTTGCTGGCCAAAGAATCATGCACTCACAAGTAAGGACAGTGATGGTGCCGGTGCCCTCATCCTTCCTCAGCCAGTAGAGAGACAACTTCCATGTTTTGGGGGAGGAATGGCAGGTCCTGCTTGACTAACCTGATCTCCTTCTATGACAAGGTGGCCAGCTTAGTGGATGAGGGAAAGGCTGTGGATGTTGTCTACCTAGACTTTAGTAAAGCTTTTGACACCGTTTCATGCAGCAGTCTCCTGGAGAAACTGACTGCTTATGGCTTGGATGGGTGTATTCTTCGCTGGGTGGAAAACTGGCTGGAATCCAAAAGGTGATGGTGAATGGAGTTAAATCCAGTTGGTGGCTGGTCACGAGTGGTGTTCCCCAAGGCTCAGTGCCGGGGCGAGTTCTGTTCAATATATTCGTCAATGATCTGGATGAGGGCATCAAGTGCACCCTCAGTAAGTTTACAGATGACACCAAGCTGGATGGGAGTGTTGATCTTTTGGAGTGTAGGAAGGTTCTACAGTGGGATCTAGACAGGCTGGATCGATGGGCTGAGGCCAATGGTATGAGGCTCAACAAGGCCAAGTGCTGGGTCCTGCATTTGGGTCACAACAACCCCATGCAGTGATACAGCCTTGGGGAAAAGTGGCTGGAGAACTGCCCAGCAGAAAAGGACCTGGGGGTTTGCTTGACAGCTGGCTGAATATGAGCCAGCAATGTGCCCAGGTGGCTGAGAAGCCCAGTAGCATCCTGTATCAGAGACAGTGTGGCCAACAGGACCAGGGAAGTGATGATCCGTCTACCTCACCTGTACTGGGCACTGGTGAGGCTGCATCTCAGATACTGGGTTCGGTTTTGGGCCCCTCACTGCATGAAGATGTTGAGGTGCTGGAGTGTCCCCAGAGAAGGGCAACAAAGCTGGTGAAGGGCACAAGTCTTACTGAGGAGCACCTGAGGGAGCTGGGGTTGTTCAGCCTGGAAGAAAGGAGGCTGAGGGGAGACCTTACCGCTCTCTACAACTGAAAGAAGGGTGTAGTGAGGCGGAGGTCAGTCTCTTCTCCCAAGTAACAGGAAACAGGACAAGATGAAATGGCCTCAAGTTGTGCCAGGGCAGGTTTAAGATGGGTATTTGGAAATTTTTTTACACTGAAAGTGTTTATCAAGCACTGGAACAGGCTGCCCAGGGGAGTGGTGGAATCACCATCCCTGGAAGTATTTAAAAGACATGTAGATGTGGCACTGAGGGACATGGTTTAGTGGTGGACTTGGCAGTGTTAGGTTAATGGTTGGAATTGATGATCTTTTCCAACCTAAATAGTTCTATGATTCTAAAAAAGGTCATTCTGGGACCCCAGGTGCAGGAGCTTTTGTGGGCTGGTGGCGATTAAGCACTCGCCTGTGAGGGAGGGAAGCCTTGTGCCAGGAAAGGGTCATCTGGGAACAAACGGATCAAGCTTGTGCAGGACCCACAGCAGCAGAGGAGCACGCTGGAAATGGCAAGTGCCAGCAGTTCAGAAGCACCAGTCGTCCTTGTGGATTATCATTCCTCAAAAACATAGATCAGGGTTAAAAAAGAAAAAATCAGCAGATTTTCTATAAAGTGGAAATCCCGCTTTTCAGTCCACATGGTTAAAAGCACAAGTCATGCACACCTGATCTACAAAAAGGAACACACAAGAAAGTAAAGTGGGAACTGGGGCCCTGGGCTGTCAGACCTTTTTCTCATCAGCTGGACACATGCTTGGTGTCTGTGCAGTGATGTCTATTTTGGTCCAGGAACATCAGGCATGTTTAATGACTTATTCTAAGTGCACAAATAAAACACAATTGCGACACAGGCAATGGTTTTGCTTAGACGAATGCCATGAAAACTTGCAGGATTAGAAGACTTTCACTTAAAAGGGTGTATTTTTTTATTATTCTTTTATATTTCTGTGCAGAAAACTGACAGACGCTGGGCGGCATTACTTTATTTTTTTCTAAGCAGAATACACCCTGAGTCTGAGTAAGTGCTCCAAAATCTTGGAAAAGAGCAAATGTAAAGGGAGAAATTATGATTTATTCTTTTTTTCTATTACCATCCACAGATGACAGTTTCCTTTTTAAATAAACCATGTAAACCTGAAAGCTTTGGAATCTGCCCTGTGCCCAGTGAGCTGAGGGAAGGGGATGTTCTACCCCAGCTTCTACCCAGTGATGGCTGCAGCGGTGCAGGGACCAAAGGGGCTGTGGAAGGCAGGGGGGACCCCCATGTCTCTCTGAGAGGAGAAGTCAGCCTAGGCAGGGGGCTGTGCCAGGAAAGCCTTGCCAGGAAGAGCAGCAGCACTTGAGCCAGGTGGCCATGTTGGAAAGGGAACGAGGTGAAAAGTGTTTGCAAGCAGTGATACGAAATGGGGCCAGGCTGGACTACCTTCTTCCCTGCCTCTAACATTTTGGAAAGAGGTTTAAATCCTCGTTGGGCTACATCAGAACCTCACTAGGTTGGGATGGAAGGAAAGGTAAGGTTACAATGGACCCATAATGTGGATTATAATGATTGCAGACCTGGCCCAAAGAGCAGGGATATAAATTTTTGTCTGGGCTGAGGATTTAAGGGTTGTTGTCAGGAGATGTCAATCGCAGTGCTCCAGAATGAATTCAGGATGGGCTCCTCCACACTGGCTTTAACTCATGCTCCATGGTTATAGCTCAGTCAAGAAGGGCATGTCAAAGAACATATGTGGTTTTGTTGATATGAGGGAACCCTGCCAGGACTGTGGAAAAAATGACAGCCTGATGGCCCCTCTGCCTCTCCAGTGGCTCCTGGCCAGTGGGCATTTCTGGCTTGCATTGCCTGGCTGGGAAGTGGAGCTGTGGCAGCAGAATGCATCCTGCAGCAGATACTACCAGCAGGATGTGTTCATCCCGCCTGTTACAGGAGGGCTTGGGGTTTTCTTTCTCTCCACCATTTGAATAACATTTTGGAAGTTTCCTGCAGCACAGCTCCAGCCAAGCTAGCCATTTTATGAGTGAGCAGACACCAGGCAGTGCTGTAAGAAAAAGCATCCAAGTCATCTATGCAAAAATCAAGCTCCTGCTTTTTCTACCCATTTTCCAGTGCACAGTGGTATAAAAGAAAGCTTTAGTAGCACAGATTATTTTTATTTTCTTTAATGTTAGTGCTCTGTCTCTTCACTTGCAAGACTAGCATTTCCCCAAAGCATTTGCATAGCTGAAGTAGCTAATGTTTTGGTAGAATATTCTGGCTGAATGTCAAAAGGACTTTTCTCCCCAGGTGGCCTAAGTCACTCACAAATGTGGCCGTGTTCATTTTGCTGGCTACAGTGGAAGAGACACAACTCCACTTGCGTCAACAAATCTCTACTAGTCCACCATTGCTTGTGCCAGTCCATGTTATTCTGGTTCAGGAATCAAAAGAAACTGCACTAGTAAAAGGCACTTTTGTTCCTGTGCCTTGTATTACTGTCTGAAGGTGCAACCATTGAAGGAAAAACATCACATCCAGTCCAGCATGCACCGGTGAAATTTTTCTGGTGTAGGCCATGGGCTCCTAAGTAGCTCAGACACTTCTGAAAATATTACTCTTCATCCAAACAAAGTAAAAGAGCAGCCAATATTCAGAGTAAGTGGCTTTGCTAGTAATGTTGGTTAAAGCAACCTCCCACATGCTTCCACCTTCAATGAGTAACTCCATAACTAAGAAGTCTGGAGGTGGTCCAAACAAAACAGTGTGTTTTTCATTAAGAGTGGAAAAAAATTACACAGTGTATAAATTTACTATGAAGCCATGTTGTTTGCTATGAACTAACAGTGACATACGTGTGATTTTAATAAAGAAAACCATGATTTCATTAGTTGACACTGTGTACAAGTCAAGCATGCAATGAAAAACAAAGCAGACCCAGTCATTCATCAAAGAATTGCTCATCAATAAAGCCACATGAGCCTTTGCAAGCACACAGCCAGGCTGGGTGGGCTTCGCCCTCCTCCTTCTTCCCCAACCATCCCCAGCCCATCTGTGGCTGGATGTGCCCACGCAGCCGGCAGTGGAACTCTGTGGCTGTGGTCCCGATGCATGCCCATGCCCCTAGGCTCAGTGCCCATGCATCAGGCCACCACACCATACCATGCAGTAGTCCGGTCACTCTACCATCCCGTGCCTTCCCTTCTGGTCCTGCCTCTAACCCAGAGACCCAGGCCACACTCAACAAATTCAAGGAATAATCAAAAGAGAGAGGAAATACAGCCAGCTGAGTAAAATATTGTGCCAAGACTCCAGAGACAGAAACGATGCCTGTCTCTGCCGCAGGCTGTATATGACTAGGCGTTTTCCCCTCAGAATCTAAGTTTTCAGTGCAGTAAAGGGTAATAGGTTTATTCCCTCTGCTCTCTTTCCACCCTGAACTCCAAAGTATGGGGAATGCCTCTTTGTGATGTTTTTTTTGCAGAATCCAGGGCAATAAATGAACATCATTATGGGAGAGCATTTCCACTAGGAAATGAGGCCATTTCTGGTGCAGGGCTCCAGAGTCCCTCCGTTGAGTAACTCAGTCACCCAGCTGACTCACTTGCTGTCAACTCAGGCGTGAGCTTGTTAGTAATGTACTTACCTCATTTTTTGGAGAAGAGTTTGGACAGGAAAGCAGAAAGAGGGAATTACATCAGAATGCAGTTGGACACCAGAAAGTAGTAATGAAGGAAGAAGGCAAAATATATGTTCAGTGATGATAAACCAAGAGGAGGAGAACTGTAGAAAAAGTTAAATGTAGTGGATTAAATGTAAAGCTGAAAAACTCCTTGTGGTTAAGTTTTGCTGGATCACAGCCAAAAACCTAATGGGCCTGCAAGGCTTGATTTTCTGCAGGGCTGGAGATGAGGAAGCCATCAAAGGACCTGCTGAAAAATAGGATGCTGAAGTAGTGTCCAGCAGGAAATGGCTGTATTTCCTGAAAACCTGGAAGGCTTGAGTTAGTCAGCAGGTTTATCATTTAAGCAAAGCCAGACCCTTACAGCTGCTGAAGAGGGTTATGGAAAATCCATGGGACCATGTGGACCTGTGGAGTGCTGTTAAAGGTGAGGCTGTGGTGCTTGGGAGGAGAGAGGAGGGAATGGGCTTTGCCTGAAAAACAAGCTCTGAAATATGACTACAGCACAGAGCAACATTTGTTACAGCAGACTGACTTGACAACAAGAGATCCATTATGGAGGATCTTGGCTGGAACCTACAGCATCAAACTCACTAGCGGGTGAGACGGCTGTTGTATGGGAGCAAGAATCCACAACACCCTATGAAAAAACATGACCTGGCTTTTCCCTGGCCATTTTCCCTGGCTTTCCCTCCTAGGTTCATGATCCTTTCATGCATGGTAATTCCCCAGGGGCAACTAAGAGATTTCATTCATAAATATTGAGATGAAATGTCTAAACCAGGGAGGAGAAGGGCTCTGGTGACCATGTAGAACTGACCCTTTGTGGGCCAGCTGCCAGCTTCCTGGGGCTGGTTTCCATCGGACTTTGTGCAGGATGGAGCCCAAGCCATCCAGATTCCAGTCCCTCTGTTTCCTGTTGTGTTGAGTTTAACTGGGCTTATTTCTTTCCTCCCCTTTATGACAGCTGGAAATGTGCTCCTGGTTTCCCTCACCAGAGCCAAGGCCACAGCCATAGCTGTGTTTTGCTGAAACAATCAGCCTGACACTCTCTTGTTGAATTTTGTTGTAACAATCAAGTTCAGCCAAGCTGAAGAAAGGTAGTACAGTGCTTGAAATCAGCCTTACAGCAGAGTGCTCATGTCTCTGTGTAGAGACAGCAAGAAAGGGAGGATGGATTTTCCGCTGCAAGTTAAAGCATAACTGAATGGGAATACAGCATCCGAGAGTGACAAGATTGGAAGGGATTTGCTTCTAGAATAACTGAAGTTACAGTGTGCTAACAGTCTCAGGGCACATGCAAGCCTTCTCATTTAAGTAATTTTAAAAATTGTTGAGATCAGGGGTCTGCTGTCTTCTCTTATGCCTCTAAAGGTGGTGGAAAAGATGTCCTGCTGACTTTAAGGGGTCTGGGTGGGAATGGAGGGAAGCGTGAGTCTCACCCATGGTCCCAGGGACAGAAGCCAGCCAGAGCCCCCCCACACTGCCCCACAGCATGCCTCAAGGTGAGATGTTCAGGATGCTCAAGATGCCAATACCTGCTCAGTCCTTGGACACTTCCTTGGAGGCAGAAAAGAAGGTGCCACACCAGTGGTTTAACTGGAATGCACAATGCCAACAATTTCTGTCGATTTCATAAGAGCATTTGTCCATTAGAGCAAACAAACGCTTGTCAGACGGGCAACAGCATTCCTCTTTCATAAAGTCTCCATCAGGTTTGCTGCAGCGTTCAATACACTGATGGGAACTACTTCTGCAATAAGTTAGCTTTTTTGCAGATTTGCAGGTCTCATACTCTGGAAAATCCAGTTGTTCCATGTTAATGTCTTTAAATTGTTATTAAAGTAGATCATTTAAGCTGTTTTCAGAATACATTAGATGCAATACCAAAAATCTACACAATGATTTCTGTATCTATACAATAATTTCTCTGTAAATGCCAGGTGATCCTATTGCAATCAGAAAAGTAACTCCAGAAGCAAGTCTAGAAAACCAGGATGAAAACATGGACACTGCTTCTACTGTCTTGGAAGTGGGAACTAAACCTGCTTTTGGCAATATGTAATCCCTGAAAACTCATGAAAATAAAAACAAGGGCTACGGTCCATATTGATAGTCTGGTCAGGGGCAAAGTTTCCATGTGACAAGGACTGCTATTAATTCCCTGGGCTGTCTCCATGACAGCAAGTGACCAGGGCATGGAAAGCTGTGAGAGTGGCTGTGGGACACTGATAATGCTCCGGTGAGCATTGGCTTTGAACCTGGGTCTCCTGCTGTCCTTATTGTTATCCTCGTAACACTTTTGCTTTCTTTTGACATAAAGTGTTACCACCAGGGTAAATGCCTATTCCCGGGCACATTATCCTACCTGTAGAAGCAAGTGTGAGTGCTTGGAGACCCAAGACAATATGATGGCAACCTTGGCAAGGGACAGGAGGCTTGTTCATATCATCAAAGATAGGTTTCAGTGAAGCAACCTGGTTTTCCTTCAGCTCCTTTTAACCCCTGTGGATATTTAAAAACTCGTGTTCCTGGAAGCTAACTACTGAAAAGCATTTACCTTTCAATTTTTCAGAGGTGTCTCACTACCCATTGCTTTTCTCAGAATCAAAAAAAAAAAAAAAAAAAGAGTTGAGGATACAACTAAGTACCTGCTGATTTTACCTGCTGGCTATCCAGCTACTATAAATTTTACACTGGCAGACAAAGTAATTTCCTTTAGGATATTTCTTTTTCAGCTAAAAAGTTGACATCCAAAAGAAAAGCGAAAATGAGGGTAACCAGAAATATAGGTGCAATGTTTGGCCTGTAAGTCCCTTCTTCACCTGTTAAAAACCAAAAAGCCTCCAATTTGGCTCTGTGGTAGGTTGTTCTCAGGAGGTGTCTGCAAAGTTTGTACATCTGCAGAGGGGCAACTCACTCCCTCATGCAAAAATCCTCACTGTGTTGTGATGTTTATAATAAACAGAGGTCATGGGGTGGTGTGGAGAGAGTGGAAAGCTTAGGGAATGTATAGAAGAGCAGCTGAAGGACGCTTTTGACATATGCTTTATTGGCCAAAAGGGATGATCTTAAACAGCTGGGGAATGCTCACAGCTCCAGGCACGAAGACAGCACCGCCTTTAGAAAATACCTAGCATTTTTGACCTCCAAGGATTGTTCCTAGGAGTTCCAAGGCAGGACTTAGTATGTCACCAGCCCTTATGAATCCCAGAAAGTGCCTCTCCCATCTCCAGCTGCAGCAGGAGGGCTGAGGAGCCAGAGCTGCTCTGACTACTTGCCATTAACAAACTCTGAAGCAACAAACAGCAAACTCTGGGAGTGAATAGAAATAACATAGTTGAATGAGGGTGGGCTGCTGGAGGTCTTTCCAGAAATGACCCATCATACATTAGCACAGACAAGTTAGGATTGCTGACTGCATTTCTTATTATTTTATGAATGAGCACTAGTAGCTGACGTGGGAAGAGTAGAAATGATGACTCTAGGAAAGGGATGGCATGACGACATTCACAGCATGGAGAGGTGTTAACAGCAGGAAGGGAGAAATTGTTAGAAAAAGGAAATGTGGAGGCCATGAGGAGGAAATGGAGAATGAAAGCAGAGACCGCACAGAGAGAGAGTTTTCTGTGTGCCTGATCCAGGGAGCGGTGTCACTATAAATTGTTTTGAGAACTGTTGCCTTGGATACTTTCACCCAGTGCAACATGCTGTTTGCACCCAGGTAAAGGTCTTCTCATGCAGTTGCTTAAAACATCTTCCTCGTGGTTCCAGAGATGTATTTTTCCATAGCACTGTCTCTTAAATTGATGTCAAAATTCACGATAACTTCAGAAAGAGAAGAATTAACCCAACGTTGGACAGTCATCAAACTCCCATGCTCCATGATCTGATTAGCTACAGCCAGTGATATCCTATGACTCTGTAGGCTGTAGGTAGTCACAAGAGCCAGGATTTCACTAATGTAAACTCGAACAGCAGCAAAAATACTCTTACTGGCCCACTCCCTCTTGGTTTGCCAAAGAGGATCTGACATCCCCCCAAAATCCTACTCAGAGCCAGTCCTTCAGTGGAATGTGAGCAGATAGATACAAGTGGCTTCAGCGTGAGGGGACCAATCACTGCCAAAGATTATTAGCTCCACAGTTTGATGAAAACCATCATGCATCATCCAGCTTCATGCACATCTATCTTGTGCTACTCTACTTTGTGTGCATCAGTCCTAAATCTTGGTGATCTTCAAGGAAATCCTGTCCTGCTGGTTGTGTGCCAGTGCTGATCCTCTGGCAATGTGCAATCTGGCAGAGCTCAAACAATAAGGGGGATAAAAACCTTGTTGGTAACCTCAGATAATATGATAACTCACTTTAAAGTGATGTTATGTATCAGCATATAATACTGCTAATAAACATCTATACATAGCCAATTTGAAAAGTATTATGTGGTCATTGCCTAGAGAAGATCACCCAATCAGCATGTTATTTTGCAAAGGCTAAAGAGAAGAAAAAAGCTCACAAATAGAAGAAAAAAGCAGCAGCCAATACAAATTGTGCCATCAGTTTATCTTTTCATGAATAATTGGGTGGGTTTGTCCCATTCATTGTATTTTCTAATGATTTATGACACAGCAATACCTTTCACAATGCCACTTCTCAAGGTTTGGCTGGAAGAGCTTTTGGCGGCTAAAGGGTAGTTAAAAGCAGTACCACTTGGAGAGCTGGAAGATTCATACATCGGTGTGGGTGACCCAGAGGCAGCATTTCTTGGAACCATTTGAGCAGGTCTCCTGATGCCCCCGTGGCTGGAAGTGCTGGAGATGTGGTACAGTTGGTTGGACACCATGTCCCCAGATGCTGATCTCCCTGCCCAGGAGCACACCAGCCAGATCCCCCTTGTTCTGGCTCTGCCGTGCCAGGGTCCATGGCAAGGCTATGCCGGGAGGCTCTGGCCATACTGGTCCGTGCTGTGCAGCAGAAACAAGAGGGTTTGAGGGCATAAGGCCAAAGATCCAACCCTTTCTGCAAGCCATAAAGACACAGATTAACATGCAAAAGCATGGAAAGAGCGTGTCAGCTGTGTTTCCCTAGCAGCAATGCCAGTTTCCACTACAGGAGACAAAAACAGCAAAACCAGTACAAAAACTTTTTTTTTTTTTTAAAGTATCATTCATTTGGCTACTATGGGATGGAAATAGCTTTTAACTGCTATCCTGACACAACTCAAACACCAGTGGTCGGGAAATGCTTGTAACTGAAACCTGAACAGGCAGGCGGGCATCTGTCCTGAGGCACCTGAGAGGAAAAAAGAAACATCAATGCAGCAAGGAGAAAAGATCAGCCTCTTCCACTGAGAAGTCCTTGCACCCAAGGCACTTTACAGACCACATGCCTCGATGCCAGCCACCCCAATCCACCCCCCCCCAGGATGGTAATGCCCGTAGACCTTGGGAGGAACAGACCAAACCTTGTGTGTTGGCACAGGAGGATCTCTTCACCCACAGCTGTCACGTCTCTGTGGTGAAATGGGAATCTGAAAATCTATTAATATTGCATATCTTAGCTCTGTGTCCAGAACAGGCGGATTAATCATCTAGTCTATCTTCTAAATTATCTTGAAGTGAATCAAAACATGTGCTTCTGAGGAAACCGTGCAAAGCACCATAGGCATGTGAGCTGTGCTTAAAAAGCTGTCCCAGGATCTGGGGCTGCTCGCCTTAACAAGTCTCTTCCTGCAGCTGGAAAATCCATATTTCAGCAATGTGATGGCCAAGGGATTATTGGAAATTCTTGTGGGATGGATTCTTGCAAGAAGGGGTGTTATTAAGTGATCTTTTCTCTCATAAAAGTCTAGAGGTGATCTGGAAAAATCTAACTGCCTGGAAAAAAACTCAAGGCAGCTAAAAGGTAGCTTGACCATTGCAGATGCAAAGTGTACTCCGTAAAAACTTCCCCATTCCTGGAAGTGTTCAAGGCCAGGCTGGATGGGGCTCTGAGCAACTTGCTCTAGTGATAGGTGTCCCTGCCCATGGCAGGGGGGTTGGAACTAGATGATCTTTAAGGTCC
>JAOXJM010000019.1:70197991-70208143 GCA_026413425.1 Tringa solitaria
TGATCTTTAAGGTCCCTTCCAACTCTAACCATTCTATGATTCCATGATTCTATGAATAACAGAGAAGAATTCTTTATTTTCCACCAGCTGGAGATGATGATTGCTTCAGTTCTGTTGCCATGTAACAGGGCCTTTCCCTCTCCACCTGACCTTCTCCTCATCCCTCTTTGACCATGCTTCTCATGTCCCAGGCACTTTCTGACCCAGTGATGCTCTGCCAGTCAGTTCTGTTCGCTGTTCCATTGCCTGCTTTGACCAGTGCTCTTCCAGTTTTCTTCCATTTCTGGGTCACATCACCTGCAAGAACAGGACCTGAAGATGAAGCAATACCCAATACTCCTATCTTTGGGAACTTCTACTTAAGGTACACCTCTTTCCATTTTGAGCTCACCTCTCAGGCTTGTGAGAGAAGCTCTCAACTGTCACTCTAGATGTCCCAAGCATAATTCCTTGGGAACATCCAGCCTCAGCATCTCTTTATGTCCAAGTGCTGGGAGGAGAGCAGAAGCACTTTGCATGATCTAGGAAGAAACCCATTGGCAGAAAGTTGACTTCTGATGGCAGATCTCCACAAGTTAGCTGCAATTGTCTGCATGAAAACATGTTTATATCGCTCTCTTGCTCTGTCCTCTCTCTCTCTGCCCTCTTGTTTCCCCCACCTGTCACCTACAGTCATAGATGTGGGGCAAAAATTTCCTCTTTTCTGCATGCTTCTCCAGCACCTAGCACCATAAAGTACTAACTTTACAGAGAGCCCCTGTGCACCACTGAGAATTTCACAGTAAATTTAGATCCATATGGTTAAAGTTAGGAGATATGTTTTGAGAATTTGCTTCAGCAGGAAGAAAGAGAAATTTGGAGTTTTACACATGTGCAATGATCATAGCAAAATTACAGTTTATTTTGTTTTTCTAAATTAGCTCACCCTACAGAAAGAAATCTCTGTAAGGCTCCAGTCTGCCTATCCTTGCGTGTTAAAGCGAGGAAAGAAGTTTGCTGTCAGAGAAATGGCATGCTAAACTCATGAGCTGCATACTTGGTGGCATGGAGTGTCGCGTACGAAGTTCTGTCTCAATCTGTTGCTAAGCCCTTTAAACTGCTTTTGGACAAATATACAGTCACTCCTCCAAGGACACTGATTCAATTATAAAACTGTCTATTGGATCAGTGAATACATGAATCAGGCAAGATGTTTTCTGGTGTTCTCTGGATACCACAACTTGAAATAATCTTGCTGGAAAAAACAAAGTCAGGACTGTGGGGAGCAGTTAACATGGGTTTGAGAAGATACATGATAGATGTGTATTTCCTCGCCGTTTGTTTTTCCCCTTTTTTTCACAGCGCTCTGTTCATTTTATTCATGCACATTAGAATTGCTCCCTTTTCTATTTCATAGACTTTCCTTTTCTATTGTTGTATGCTATTAACATAGAACAAGCAGCAACAGCAGAAGAAATATCTGTGTAAATGCTAATATTCATATCTTCCTGTTTATCAGACTCATTTGGCCTGGTTGCCTGTGGCAGCTGGTTGTACTGGTTTTAGTGGGACTGAATGAGCAGGTAAATGTGACACAGGTGAGGAGTCCCATCTTGTCCCAGTTGCACATCTGGAGTCACTCCTGCAGTCCTGGGCAGAAGAGGGGTGGCTGTGTGTACACGGGGATTGCTCAGATAATATGGAAATTTTGGGGGTTACTTCATACCATTCATTCAAGACTATTCCCAGCCCACTTCCTATCAACAGTCTGGTTAATGAATCAAAGCTCTTTGAGCTGGCAACTGTTTTCCACAAAACTGTTCTGGGAGGAATTTTTGGCTAGTCACAGAGGCCCTTTATTCAGAAATAAATTTTCTGAGCTAAGAACTGGTATGGGAATTTTATCATGTCGCAGTGGTGCAACCGTATGCAAAGATGAAAAATTGTTCCCACAGTGACTCTAAAGAAGGGAAAAAACCAGAATAACCCCATAGCAAGTTGTTCCTTACAGCCACATGCCTTGAAATTAAAACTTTAGGAGATCATTAGCAGGTTTAATAATAACCCCCGTTACTTTTAATAGAAAACTTCTACAGGGCTACAACCACAATTCCTATAAATCAGCACAGCCCCATCAAAGTCACTTTTCAGTTCCCCAAACCTGAGGTAGGTTAGGGAGAAGATTACATGAAAGGCAGGTCACCTTATTCTATGTCATCCTGGTGGCCTATGTTCATTCTGCAGGACACTTCAAATATCTGTCCAGCCAGGAAGGGCACCATGCACCACGGAACAACTTCAGCCATAACCTGCATGAAAGTTCTGCTGGAAAAGTTTTATTATAGGTTAATGCAATATTTTTAATGTTACATGCCTAATGCACATCATGATGGATTTCAGGTAACTGTGAAACGAGAGGCAATTCATACCCCTTTGGACTCCTTAAAAATTGGTCTCCAGTCACTAAGGCAGTCTACTAAGCACCCATTAATAACCTTTTGTAAGTTATTTGTATATAAGCCTTAATTAAAACTATGACCTAACTTTAATTTCTAAACCTTCTTCATCTGCAAAACTCCCTATTTTGCAGCAAGTGGTTGCTGCCTCTACTTACTTGGAGCTCGCAGCACAATTCACTGATTTCAAAGGAGCTTTTTCCAAGGAAAGTACAACTTACAATTGTAAAGGAAGGCAAAATCCATCTCACGACCCCTGTTATTCTAAAAGAGGACTTTTAATTTTTTTTTCCATAAAGAAAGAGAAAATTGGTGATATATTCATGAGAAGGTAGCAAGTGGGAGATGTTTTCAACCAGTTGCAACGCAGAGGACAGAGCCAGGATGGGTGAGGCGTTGTGCCTGCCAGGCACCGAGGCAGGAGCAGATACACACTCCTCCAGATGACAAAACCACCTGCCCTGCCCCTGGAAAATGCATCTGCACTCTGACTAACTCATTAAACCTAGCCTGCCTTGCCACTACTCCTCTGCAGCAAAGTACAAGCACACTGACCATCTTCGCAAAAGGAAAGAGCATAAAAGAAGGCAACAAGGTCATTTTAATTGCTTGGCTCATGAAGCTAGGAAAAACCCCAGCACATGATTAGGAAATCAGATTTTCTGCATATCAGATTATTAGAAAACTCTCTGTGGAAATCTCATAAAGAGGTATTTGGGGGTAAACTAGTTTCCATCTTTTTCTATGCACGGATGGGTGCACTATAACTTTTTAAGGACTAGCTATCTTGAATTAGCACAGCAGAGCACCAAGGAAGCAGCTGACCAGGGAGCCTTCAGAGAAGCCATTGTGGCAAGGGAGGAGTTAATAGCATAGTTTGGGACCAGAGGTGCGCTAGGGGCTCTTTGGGGAGCAGGAAAGAGATGGTTTTTTTCTCCAACTGGTCTTGTGTTCAACTCTAGGCTGGAGAGAGGAGCTCCTGTTTTGTTATGTTGCTTTTTTCTCAGCTAAAATTCCTCTTGAGAAAGTCAATGGGTTTTTTTCCCCTTTTGTTTCCTACTCCTCTGTTCACAGTCACTTGCCTGAAGGGGCAGGAGCCGTGGGTGGGGGCATTGCTGAGGAGTGGTCCCGCAGTTGCACCCAGTGATTTTTCTCCAGTGCACCATGAGGCAGGGTGCATTTATTTCTCGGCTGCACTGTGCCTTTCAACCCCTCTCTGCTCATGGACCCCTCCACTGCGTGTCACCCGTGGTCCACAGCTGGGCATCCAGACCTTGAAAAATGAGCCTCTGAGGCGCAGCCTGCAAGCTGTCCCTGCCCACTCCCCCCAGCCCAAAGCGGGCACATCTCACCCATCTGTCTCCACAGGTTTCTGGTGCACCAGCACCTTGGAAATCACAGGGATACAGGAGACCATTAACTTCCATGCTGGGCTTTGATGGCCTTTTTTGTTTCCAGTTGGATTTTCCTCAGCAAAGCTTTTCAGGGCTTGGAGGACTTGGAAATGGTAGTGCCTTCTCTCGCCTCCTTCCCCCGTATTTGTTGCTTCACCCAAATGCATTCAAGTTAGCAAGAAAAACATGCACCCTGATGTGACTTTTATCTTGTGAAAGCTGGGATTTCATCAACGAGCCACTTTCTAAATCTTTTGGGTGGAGATCTAGCTGGCACCACGCTTAAGTGCCATACTCTAGCATGTTTCCTCTTGCTGTCAGAAGTTGAACTACACCAGCAAAAGCAACAGGAGGAAACCTGAAGAGGAGAAAAAAAAAAAAGCTTTGTACAGATGAGGCCAAGACATATGAAGCACCAGGCTACGCAGGATGGAGGATCCAGCCCTTGCATATGATCTGTTTGTAATAAAATAGTAGCAATCCTGAGCCATTTGCCATGTTACAGAGCCTGGTGGAACAGCACAGCCCTGTCATTTGGCCTCTCAGCGTCTTTCTGCTCTATTAATTTCCCAAATCTTGCCTCTCCTGGCTTTTATCTCTGGATTTCGCTTTCCCCCTGTTTCACTTTGGTACTGCACATGAGAAAGCACGGTGCAAAGTGAAGCAAGCAGAACGATGGCTGTGGCTCATTCCCATGCAAGCTTGGTGCAACTCAGCCAGGCAGCAATAAAGCTGCTGGCTGTCGTGGGGGGAGATATGTGTTTTGGGGGTTTTTTTGTTTTGTTTTGTTTTTCTTGGAAAACATGTGGTCAGTTCCTGTGTGGAATTTGCCAATTGTGAATTTTCCCAAGCTGCTTAATACATTCATCTTATTATTTTGTAATACAGTCTTCAACAACCGTCCCTGGCTGTCTTTGCTGACTGCCCTATCATTTAAGGCAGACCTTCTGGATAATGGATGTCTCTGTTTTTTGCCACTGAGAGACAGAGCAGGGATCCATTTGCTAGTTGGATCATTGTGTTATTTTGGCCTTAGGCAAGAGACGGAGAAGGGAAAAAGGAAGATATTAGTTTGTATGTGTGCACAGACTTTCAACCATTTTCCACATCCACCAGGAACATATCCTGCTATTTTTCACCCATCTTGGTGCTCCTGCCATAGGTTTGCCTGTTCGCACTTGGCAAAGTCAAGACACTTTCCTTTTAGGTGGCAATAGGATTGGGCCCAGTGCCCTTAAAGTCAGGTCTGGACCAGTTCCTTTTGCTGCAATAAGGACTTTTATGGCACTGCACCAACATTTTCAGCTTCTCCAGATCTGCACTACGTTTAGAATCAGAAGTACTCAATTTCTTCTTTTTTTTTTTTTTTTTTTTATTCTCCTAAATGTTCGAGGCTTGCTTATGGCTAAGACTAGAAATTGATGGAATGAAATAATCTAATAGTCTGCGAGTGGCTTTCTGTGATGTTCCTAGCTTACCTGAAGTCAGAAATAACACACACATCAGGCATCAAGCACAGTCATTTCTCTACATTTCTGGAAGGACCAAAGTTTTGACTCTTCAAGGTTTTCTGCAGTAGCCCTAGCAATTTCTTTCATACCTGTGGCTTTTTAAATTTTATTTCATTTTAACACAATTGTCAATATAAACCCAGCAATTTAAGTTGGCTTTAAGCATGTGAACTTGTTACATCTTTTTAAGTCATTCAGCATATTAAACCTTGATGTGAATTTAATTTTATTTCTGATTCACTTAATCCTCTGACAAAGAAATAAATGTGCACTCCTGTTTTCCTGTTCTGTAATTATGTCAGCTCTTAGGGAGATCTTTGGCAACCTCTTTCTCCAGCATTTTGTGATTTCGTATTGATGGCTGCTCTGACATGGCTCTTCGTGTGTTAACAGGTCATCATGTAACAGTACCATGAGATATTCAAGAACCGAATGAGGGAATACATAGAGACATTAAAAACCTGTGGTATGTAACTCAGCATTAAAACCCTGCAGTGTGCAGCTCTATCTGTGGTTAAATGTCTGAGGTTTGATGTGGGAGCACGTCCTCTGAGCCGTAAAGACCATACTTTGTTGCACACCATATTTTTGGAACACCTGGGATCAATTGCACTGCTTTGCTATCAAAGCTTAGCGGTAATTCTAGACTCAGACATGCACAAGTCATGACATTGCATTAAAAGCCATGAACAGTTAAAAACAA
This sequence comes from Tringa solitaria, assembly GCA_026413425.1. Classification (NCBI taxonomy): domain Eukaryota; kingdom Metazoa; phylum Chordata; class Aves; order Charadriiformes; family Scolopacidae; genus Tringa; species Tringa solitaria. Next base: position 70,204,035 of record JAOXJM010000019.1, read on the forward strand.
ACCCTTTAGGGCAACTTTGCCTGTTGGTAGACCCTCTTCCAGGCATGCTAGTATTTTTCCAGCATTTTTCTATCGGTTATGGGAAGGTTCAGAGCTCATGTGTCGACTCAGACAAAAGCTGGGATCTATCCCAGGGATATCTGGGATGCAGACTTTAAGACTTGATGAACACCAGCACTTGATGAATTTGTAACCTGAAATTGAATGAACCATGAGCCTTGTGTTTGAAACCAGACGGGGATGTTACTCAAGGGTTACATTTTCACCTGCTCTGTGCTCTACCCCAAGTAATCCCTGCTCACTCGGATGTCCTGTCATCTGCACAGAGCTAGGTGGTCAAATTTTGCAAGCTGACTTGAAAACTCCAATCTGCACTTTTAGACTGAGTTGATTGCACTGTCCTGCACCAATGGCATCTCTTTGGTAGCCTGCAGAGTCAAATAGAAGAATCTCCCTGACCCAACCTGTAGCTTCGTAGACTTGTTTATGGACAGGCTATCTTTGCCCTTGCATTGCTGGGGTTTGTTATGATACAGCAAGGAGGGTTCTCCTACAGTACTGGCTTGGGGCAACCTCACTCTGCAGCTTGTAGATAGGGCATTCATTACTATTTTCTTAAGGTAATAGCCGTAAAGCTTTTAAATTTGCAGTTGACAGCATCGCCAGAGCTTTTCTCTCTTCTCTTTGGAGGCATTCCAATAGCTTGCAGTAGTGTGTGGTCCTGAACACTGTGAGAGGTGAAGAGGTGTCTATTACTTTTGAAGAATATTTTTGAACTATGGTCCCTGAGAAAATGCTTCCTTCAGGATCTGGACACCAAAGGAGTAACACCACAGAGGTGGATAAACTGAAGGAAACTCTTGTTTAGCATGGAGGTTGCTGAATTATTGTTGCTCCTTGGGATTTATTTTGGCTCAACCCAGGCTCTGTCCTCCAACGTCCTGAACAACTCCTGCCAGGGATCGGGCCTTGTTTTGTTTTCAGCTGACCACAATGTTTTACAGAACTCCTGGAAAATTTCCCCTCGACAATATTGTTTAATTGTTTATTCACAAGCCTCCCTTGGCCAGCGACTAGGGAGCTGAGGAACGGAGGGCGTTCCAGGCCTGCAAACACGAGCAACTCAGCAGCCAAAGCTTTGTAACCGCTTCCATCTTCTGTGGCATGAAACACAATACGTGTTCCCCTCCGGCAGATGTACTTCCTCTGCACAAAAGACATTGTCCCCATTGTTTGAGGCATGTCATGTCTCAAAGGCTTTGACCCTCCTCTTACATCACAGCCACTACTTGGCCACATGTGGGACCTGCTGAGCAAGGACAGCAGCAAGGCCTTGCACTTCTCCAAGTGGTGCCTGCTGGAGCTCCAGTGCTTCGTGTGTTGGGCAGGGAGAGGCACTTCTTTTTTGTGCTGAATAATGCAGGAAGATCTTGTCTGTGTTTTTAGGTGAGAATTTCTCTCCCACCTGTAGCAGCAGCTGAGCTGGAAATTTCTATGGTGTTTGCAATAAAAAAAAAAAAGGATTTGGGAAGAACTTGGCCATGTACACGTGAGTGGAAAAGGTAGGCTAGGGGCATATATCTTCCCTGCTGACAAAAAGTAGGACGCTGTATAAGTTACACGCATACAGATGATGACCTGTAATGGAAACGTGTTTCAGAAACACAGAACAGACCTTAGGAGATCATATTTCTTAAACAAATCCTACAGTGCCTCTTTACTCTGTAGATATGATTTAATTACAGGAAAAGCACTGGCTGAAGACCAGTTGTTCTCTGGTTTTTATTCTGTTTTGGGAAGTCAGTGCAAGTTAGTGATGCAGAAAGAAGGAGTAAGGCTTGGGTGACACCAGGTTGTCCTCTAAGGACTTTTACCTCTACCCTGTCTTTCTTAAGTCCTTTAAACTACAACTACAGCCTTAAACAGAATATGTATGGCAGTTCCTGACACTGTGTCCTGTGAAAGTTTTAGGTTCACTCTACAGCAGGCATCACTCCTCCAAAGAGCAGGCAGGGAAACTTAGGCAAAGTCTAGGGACATATCACCAACAGTTTCATGATCCTACTGCTTCGCTGCCGGGAAAGTGGAGGAGATCTGGCTGAAGGCTGCATGAAACCTTCCTGGGAGTGTTCAGGAACCAAACGGGCAGAGCACCACGTTTCAGCTCCCATTTTCTATCAAAAAGAAGAGCTTGATCCCTCAGACGCTGAGCCATTCCTATGGGCACTGGGGAGAAATCCCAGCTCTGCAAAAGCTGGTGGGGAAAGCCCTGCCAGTTCCCCAGTGCCGGGGTGTCACAGCCGTCCCTGCGCAGGTCAGCTTCAACCAAGGCTCTGTACTACTCCAGCAAACCAGCTCAACACGTGGTTGAAATTAAACGTGCATTTCTGTGTTTTGCTGGGTCAGGAAAGGCAGTAGAATTGAGGCCAGTGGTAAGGAAATGGTGATATTTTGAAGTATAATGTAAAGGTCAGGTTAAGTTATTGAGTTACACAGCTTCGTCTTCATTTGAGAAAAGCACAGGTGATTGAGACAAACATGACCCTGCATTTGAAAAGCCTCTAGTCCCAGAGCTATTTGAGAAATCTAGTTTTGCCCTGCTTATTTCGGTGTAGGTCCTGGCACAGTAGTGAAATTAGGCCGCATCTCTTCAAGAAAGTGCGTATCTTGCTTACAGATATTTCTTATTTTTGAGAAATATCTGTTGCATTCACCATGGCTCTTCAGAACTTTTCTCAGACCTCTAGTTTCCTCCTTCATACATACAGTTTTATCTTTCATACATATAGTTTTATCTTTCTCTGCATCTCTGCAAGAACACTACAAATGCAGATGACACTGGAAAAAGACCTGCTGTTCCACACTTCAAAAGACTGAGTCCCTACCAAAAATGGTAGCATTTTTTTGTCTGTCCCTCAGCAAAGAAAAAGTAACAATCTAGTGAGTCCTTGCATACTGTGGCATTGGTTTTTATAAAACATTTTCAGCTTTTTATCATAACTTAATTATTTTCCATTCTTTATCCACTTTTAAATTTATCCCCCAAATTAGTTATTAAATTTGTAGTCCATTAGTACCCCACCATTAATATCTTATAGTATGAGGCACATGGAGAGCTGTGAAAAGAATGTGCTAGAGCCTGTTTCATCATTTAGCACCCTCCATTTTTCTCCTGGAGACTCCTGACCTCCTACAGAACAGTCATTAGCAGTCTCTGTAATTGACCACCGGATCAGAGCAAGCAGGGTGTGCACACAGCTTTTGAAAGGAAGAATTCAGTGGAGAAGGAAGGGGCTGACATGCCCGCAGGACTGATGTCCAGATTGGAGGGGCTGATGCCATGGGAGGTAGGGAAGTGCATGCCGTCACTCCAGCTGTGTTAGGGCTCAGCCCTGCAGATGTTCACCCCTGCAGCATCTGGTAGGACAGCGGAGCTGCTGGTGACAGGCTTTTTGTGAGTTGCCACAAGGGCGGTCAGCATGGGCAGGATTAGGCACACTGTTGACATCTTTGGCAGAAATCTCATGTCCTGGCTGCCTCCGCTCTTGTTGCATCGGACAGACAGGAGGTGCCGGGCATCTCTCATCTTGCAGGACATCAGAGTCTCTCACGTGCAACGAGTGTGCATGTCACTCTTCACTGCCAGCAGGCTGGGGACAGGAAGCCTGCTGAAGCTTCACAAATGCCCTGGGGTGGCTGCGGCAGTATAAATGAAGCAGGACTCAGGATTTTCAGCCTCCTCTGGCAGGGTCCCTTTGTTCCCAGCACACCTTAAGAGATCTCCAACACTTTGAGTTTCTGTGCCTTGCAAGAGCCACAAGGAAACTTAACAAACCTGCTTCTGTTCCCACTTTTTTAATGTAGCTGACAGCTGAGAACCAAAAGAGCAGGACTTGAGATTCTTTCTACATAGACCCAAAAATCTGTAGAAGTACAGACCAAAACACCTCTAGAACATGAGCCACGGCTTAAGAGATGTAATTACTCTACAAAGTGAGTGCCCAGTGGATAATACACTGCCAGAGGCTGCTGCTCTCATGCCACTGTTGCATGATTCCCATGCCCAGACTTGACCGGGATCACAGCCCTACTAAACTGATTGCTGGAAA